>JABXWE010015974.1:0-43055 GCA_014611495.1 Limonius californicus | reverse complement strand
TCGATATCTCTAACGCGAAGCAAAATATCGAGAATTGACCCTGTTTGTGAATTCGTAGTAGGCTGAGTTTAAAGTTCAGATTTTAGGTGAGTATCTTAAAAAATGTGAGGCATCAACCTGTACGACTGTGCAAAAATTCAAATCGGTATTCCTTCAAATAGGGAAAATATGGGGGTGTCTTCATCTTAAATGCGACACACTGTATAATACACAAAGCTATGTTTCAAATCCAAAAGTAGTTTTGGTGGAATCTGTCTTGAATATTTTTTAACACATATAAACATGCTTTTCTCTACTGTCTCGATTAAGACTACTTGAAAGGGAACAAAGCATTAAAATTTGCAAAATAAATATAATTTTGCGAACTATGCAAAAAATTCCAAATAACTCTTCCACTTATGACTTATAGACAAAATAAAAATTTGCAGTTTTAACCAAAATTATCCAAAAGCATGGAATGATCTTAAAAAAATATTTAAAAAATCCGAAAAATATCCATATTTAAAAATGGAGTTTAAAATATATAATTTAAAAATGTCAAAAATATAAATATATTTTAACAAGTGAAAGTGTTCTTATTAGAAAAAGGTCTAAAATGTGTAGAGGGTGATTCTAAACATGTGCGAAAATCTATAATCATGTATAGCTGAGGTTATTTAACCCCTAGATTCGAGCTGTTGCGGAGATACGGCGCTTCAAATTTTTTTACATCAATACTCTAAAATGTGAATAACTTCTGTTTTTTGTTCAATTTTGATAAACTTTAATGGAAAGCCAACAGCCCAAGCTAAATACCAATTAGAAAAAAATATACAGCTATTGTGTGAAAAGTGGATGAATTATGACCCAGAAGTGCAAAATTTGGACATTAGATATATGTATTTAATTTGTCATTTCTGGCGAATAACTCTTCAAACATTAAGTTTTCGAAATAATCGTAAAGACAACCTTTTTTGGAATACAGAATATTAGTTCAGGAGCTGCAAAAAATCCTTATCCTACCCTGGTTTACAAATTTTAAATCTAATGTTCTCATGGATCAGTTTTCATCCACTTTTCACACATTAACTGTACATTTTTCACAATTGGAAAGCTCAGGCTGTTGGTTTTACAAAACAAAGAAGTTTATCAAAATTGGACAAGAAACAAAGAAGTTATTTACATTTTAGTGAATTGATGTCAAAAACCTTTGAAGCCCCTCATTTCTGTACGGTGATTAATTAAAAACAATATTAGATTCTTTAGGGGTTAAAGTATTTTGCACATGTTTAGAATCACCCTGTATTTACAATATTTCCGTGAAATAATTATGTTAAATCTAACGACAGTAAGAGAGGAATAATTACTTAAAATAATACTAATTACGAATTTTTTTTAAAGAAAAGTGAGAGTATACCGTAAATTTTGACCTATTAAAATTATATTCAACGCCATGACGCCGTTATTTATCACTGCAAGTATTATAAAAAAAGTACAACTTTCAATTCGCATTCAATAACAGTAAAATGTTGTAGAACATCTTATTAATTTTGACAGCTACCGAGTGCTTTATTATTGAACAACATTAGCGAATACATAATTTTCTAAGGATACGTTCGATAATTGTTATGACCATTGTCCTACCTTCGTGCTTTTCCCATCCCGGTGGTAAATCGGTTTCGTCGCTCCGCTCCTTGTCAGGGGATACCGATTCGATATCTTCGGGCGATTTCTGAGGCCTACGTTTCACAGGAATGGCATATAAGTCGTTATTAAGCTGCCCTACGATATGTGGAACGCCCATGTCTTCTTCCCGATTGTCCTTATTGTTCTTCACCGTTTTCTCACATAAACTGTTGAACAAACAAAAATTCCTTCACTACAACTATTATCGTTAGCACCCACTGTATTATGAAATGATCCAACCAAGCTGATGGAATGGGGAAAAGGCTGATTGTTTTCGACTAGTCTTTTTACGAGTTTTTGAAATGAGCCGGAGAGAGAGAGACAAGTGAACTGTCATGAAGTTTCGCTAAAATTAAACGTTACATACTTGGTTCGCGGACGTGAAGCGATTGGACTGGTGTCCATCGGACCCATGGCATCATTGCCGTTGCTCTCACCGTCCCTACAACAAACATATTGTTGTAAAAAGCGGCAATTGTAAATTTAAAATTAAACCTATGCTCGCGTCACACACTTCCAACAAATAATGTGTACACATATCATTAATCAAAATTATATACATTAGCGGTGTTAAATTTTACTGGCAACAACGTTTTTGCGTAACAATAGCAGCCTATTGCACCAGAGCGAGCGCGTGTTCATAATTAACTTCCGGCGAAAGATATGAAGATTATAGGCAAGGCAGATTCAAGATCGTTTTGGCTGCGTTTCCAATCTACTGACTTCTTCCGGTAAATAATCGCTTTGAACGCGTTCAACCGACGCCATGTAGCGAAACGTCAAAACTACTCCCAGCAATTTTAAAGCCATAAAAGCACTTTGCTGCTGCCACAATCCACATATCTGATACTCCAATTAAAACCCATCAATTAGCTGCTATAAAAATTAATTACGGATGGCCTAATTTCGGCGAGTAAAAAATTGTAATAACTCCTCATTGTGACCGAGTTCTCAGGTGGAAGCGCGCGTGAGAGTACCTACCCACATGTCCCCGATTAATACAATTACACCGAAAATTGCGTTCCACGCGTGTAATTTATACCGAAAAAGAACAATTAAATCGATGCGGAAGGGAGAACAATTTCGACGACGAAAACTTGCTCGATTAAACGAGTTGCGGCCAAGTTCAAGGTTTGCTTCTCTAAAAAAGGGCAGCAGGAATTCGGATTTACCTACACCGGTTCTGTGAGGCCGTACTTTATTGTAATACACGTGCAATACATAAAGATAAGTTAATTTGTCTCGAGGACTATAAAATACCGCACAAAGGTGCAAAATAGAGTAGTAGGATTGGAATTTTTATTACGAAACCTTGCTCGCGTACGGCCGATTGCATTGCCCTTTGTGTGATTCAGTTTATTACGTTTTCACCTTCTACGGTAGACGTGTTATTCGACCGCCTATAACTTCGCAGATCAACCCCGTATTTCTCCTGGTATCTATTGAAAGTTCAAATAATTTTTTTCTTTTCCACTAATGACATTTTTCAGTTATATCAATAATCATACAACTAGTACCAAATAATTCGGTAATTATCACATTTATGGATGTGAACACCATAACTGAATTTTTTAATCTGAGTTTATGACACATGGTAAACTTATACTTACTTAACTGTAAACGTGTATTTTTCTAATCGATTACTTCCTAAACTTAGAATGTAAAACTTCAGCTTGGTATTCGAAATAGTATTGAAGGACCAACCTCATCTTTGTGATTTGCAAATGGCTGTGTCTTACTGATTTTATTAAAATGTTTGGGCAAAAAAGGGTCACATTTATACATATTAAAAGATTATATTTATTCATCAATTTCACGAAATATTAGGTATAACGTACGATAACAGAACATATTGAAAAGGGTCTGTACGAGGATGGTTCGATAACTACGTGGCCTAACAAAGAAAACGCAAGCTTTTTTCGACAAAATTTTCCATATAGTCTCCTGCTCGCTCAACACACTTATTCCAACGATATTCCAAATTAGCAATGCCTTCATTGTAGGTCGATGAATCCAACTTCTCGCAATAGCTATTTACAGTAGCGATTACCTCGGAATTAAACGAAAATCTCTTACCGCCAAGCCATTTTTTCAGGTTTGAAAACAGATAGATGATAATCGCTGTGAGCCAAATCTGGGGAATGGGCCAATGGGGCACTAATTCAAACCCCAATTCATGAATTTTGGCCATTGCAATCGCAGACTTGTGGCCAGGTGCGTTATCTTGACGGAAAAACACTTTCTTCTTTACCAAATGAGGCCGTTTCGCTTTAATTTTGTCGCTAAGTTGTTGCAAAAATTGGCATATACTCGCCATTTATTGTTTTCCCCTTTTCTAAGTAGTCGACCAAGACAATTCCATGAGAATCCCAAAATACGGTTGCCATAACCTTTCCTGCTGACAAAACCGTTTTTGCCTTCTTTGGTGGCGGAGAACCTTTGTGTGTCCATTGTTTGGACTGTTCTTTGGTTTCGGGAGTATAATGGTGGACCCAGGTTTCATCGACGGTTATGAAATGGCGCAAAAAATCCTTCGGATTGTGGCGAAAACGTGCCAAAAGGTCGCGAGAAACACTCAAACGATTCAGTTTTTGCTCCGGTGTGAGCAACCGCGGCACCCAACGCGCCGAGTATTTTTTCATTTCCAATTCTTCAGTTAAAATTCTGTGTAAACTTTCATTTGAGATACCCACTATGTCTGCTATCTCGCCGCACTTTTACTCGACGGTCATGCAATACGATACGGTGGACTTTTTCAATCATATCCGGAGCAGTAGCAGTTTGTGGACGTCTACTACGGGGTTCATCATTTGTGCTCACACGACCACGCTTAAATTCGGAGCGGAAGGAGTGGATTCCAATAGTGTTGAATCCAGCTCTGCTTTGATTTCGGTTGGTGTTAAGCCTTTCAAATGAAAGTACTTTATCACTGCTCTCAACTCAGTTTTTACATTGTTTACAAAATCACACGAGACGTTCACTTTGGCGTACCGTCAAAAATAGACTAATTCACAGATCGCTCTGTACTGTCATATTTAATCTAATAAAGGATAGTTCTACAGAATGGTAAAGAAGATTCCTCCGAATTCGCGCCATCTCTGTGTTAGGCCACGTACCTAGTTATCGAACAATCCTCGTACAGTATCTTTTGTAAATATATAAATTCACATGTAATGAGAACGTAGACTTGTAGTTCTCATATAGGTTTTCAGAGGCTTTGAATTTCTTTAAATACCGAATATTTTGGATTGCCCAACAAAACCGAATGGAGTGTTTACAAGTTCTTTAATAATCTTCTTCTTCTTCTTTTGCCTTATTAAGTCCATATCTGAACATAGGCCTCTTTCATGGTATTCCATCCATTTCGATTCTGGGCGGCTCTTATCCAGTGTAGGCCAGCCGTCGTCTTAACATCGTCGGTCCATCTTGCTTGCGGTCTTCCCCTTCCTCTGTGTCCCAGGTATGGTCTTCATTGTAACATGATGTTGTTCCATCTTTTATCTTTCATGCCACATGTCCAGCATAGCTCCATTTTGGCTCCTATATTTCCTGTACTATGTCTTTCACTTTCGTAATTGTTTGTATCCACTTATTGGTTTTTCGATCTTTTAAAGATATGTTAAGCATTTAAGCCTTTCCATAGCTCTTTGTGTGACAAGCAACTTTTCCTTACTTAATTTTGTGATGATCCAATTTGTGCTCCATATGTGAGCACCGGTAGCGCACATTGGTTGAATACTTTAGATCTTAGGTTAATTGGGATTTTCTTGTTTTTGAGTACGTGTGTGAGGTTACCAAAAGCTGCCCACCCTAGCTTTCTCCTTCTTAGTATTTCATTGGTTGGATTTTCCTTGCTTATCATGATTTCATTGCCTAAATAGATATATTGATCTACGTTTTCTATTGCGTTGTTAAAAATTTGTATTTGTGGGTTTGTATAGCATATTACTTTTGTTTTTTGGTAGTTCATTTCGAGGCCTATTTTTTTTTGATTCGCGTGTTAATTCTTCTAGCATTTGTCCGACGTGCTCTTTGTTATCTGTTATTATCACGACATCGTCGGCATACCTAAGGTTGTTGAGTCTTCGGCCATTAATATCTATTCCTTTGTCGTTCCAGTCCATTTTTCTGAATACATCTTCAAGGACTAGTGCGAATAGCTTCGGGGAAATCGTATCTCCTTGCCTTATTCCCCTCTCTATTTTTATAGGTTTTGTGTCTTTGTGCATTTTTATGGTGATGCTGCTGTTTTATATAGGTGTGTCAGGAGCTGCGTGTAACGGTGGTCTATTCTTGCGTTGTTAAGTGCCTTTTCTATGGCTCAATGTTCTATAGAATCAAATGCCTTTCGAAAATCCACGAAAGCATGACAGATGTCTAGGTTGTAGTCTCTACATTTTTGAAGTAGGATTTTTATCGTTTGTAGATGGTCGCTGGTACTATATTCTTTTCGAAATCCGGCCTGTTCGATGGGCTGGTAATCATAAGTTTGTTCGCTAACCTATTTGTTAGAATTTTGCTGAAAAGCTTGTACACCTATGACAGCAGCGAGATTGGTCTGTAATTTTCCAGATCCGATTTATCTCCCTTCTTGTATAATAGAATCACTATTGCCCTTTCCCAATTTGTGGGTATTTTTCCCGTTATTAGACATTCATTGAACAGTTTAGTGAGTAGATCTTCTCCACCTTCTTTTAGCATTTCTGTCAGTATTTCGTCCTCTCCTGGGGCTTTGTTATTCTTCATTTTTTGTAGAGCCAGTTTTACTTCGTCTGTGTTAATTTCTGGTATGCCTTCGGATCCTACATTCGTGATTTTAGATCTTTTTTGTCTTTCCCTGTCCTCCTCTTCTGCTACTTTTGTGCTGTAAAGATCTTTATAAAACTTTTCTGTTATTTCGATTATTCTATCTCTATGCCTCCTTTCTTCGCCCTCATCGTTTTTGAGTTTAATCATCTGATATCTTTCTTGTTTTTTTCTATTATTTTTTCTATCTTAATTTCATAATGCCTTTTTATGTCATCTCTAATTAGTTTCCTCGCTTCTTTAGAGGCCTTTCTTGATTCTTCATATCGACCTTTAATAATGTTTAACAAAATAGTAAATACACTCCGTTGGAATTACGTAAAAATTCGTAAAATTGAAGAATTAATTAATAGGATTTCAGAAAAATACAGATATGTTATTTATCACCTACTGTACCATGGAATTAGATTACAAAAACCTAAACCGATCTTATTTTAGATCAACAACAAAATTTCAAAACAGATTAACTGGATTAACAGAAATACAGAAACATGTTGATAATTTAGCAGCTACCGAGGGGTGTAATCGATATAAGTAAACATAAAAAAATGTCAGGTCCACAAACTAATTCTAAACCAACAATTCGCTAGAATGACGGTGATCCATTAAAATGCAAACCATTAAAGCATACATGGGGAAGCTAAATTATATCATACGGTATTTTTCCTTTGGTGTTTAAAATACGGTTTTTGAGGTTACGAATCGGTTCTTTAAATACAGAAAATTTATTTTTTAATGTAAAGAAAATAGATAGATCCCAGAAATGCGTCGATACCAATTATCTTTTTAACAATTAACATTATTGAACTTATTGCCCGAGTCGCACACAGGCAAGCGATTTATTAATATTTATAATAGCAGACCCAAGGCAAATAAAACGAATTAATGAATATGTGGAATAAATTAATGAAAGTATGCCCAGACAGAAATCTATCAATATTTGAAATTCAAGAAATCTAGATAGCAGATGTAGTTTTTAGTACTCAGTATTTAGATACTTGTGGTCCCAGATGACTCTGTTCAGCGCTCCCGACACTCTAGCTGCTTTTATTACTTGGATTTTTACATAGTCTTTGAGTATTCCATAGCTGGATATGTTAATCCGAGATAATTATATAATACCAAATTAAGTGATAAATTTGAAAAACATTGAACTAATGTATACATGTAGTGTGGTAATTAATATCACCAAATTCAATGCGCGATTGCCGGCCAGTGTGGCGTAGTGGTTAAAGCATTAGCTTTTGTGATGCGATCTTCGGGAGTTCAAATACTCTGCTTCATTTTTCTTTCATCTTTTTAAATAAAAATAATTTTTTTTTTTTATCCAATTATGTTATTATTCTCTAATTACACAACGTTATTGAATATTGTAGATAAATTACATCAAGAACACTTGCTCAAGGGCGGAGATAATTCTATAATCGTTTCGGTTACTCTTTGAATGCAGATGGTAAGTCATTCGAACATTTGATTTAATTTAAATTTTTGCTTGCGTTAATAATTAGCGTTAAACGATTTAATTGTTATTATTAAATGTGTAACGGTAAATTTAACAATTAAATAATACTGTTTTATTATTTAGTTTCTTATGAAACCAACAAATGCATGTGTTTTTGTATGATGTGTATTTAGAGAATATAACACAGTTAGATTTACAGAAATTAAACATTATTCATAAAAAAATAATTAAAAAAAAAGTAAATCGGAAAGGAGGATTCGAACTCCCGAAGATCGCATTACAAAGCTACTCCTTTACAACTACGCCACACTGACGGCAATCGTGCATCGGATTTGGTGATATTTCTGCACTATATGTATACATATTTCAAAGTTTTTCAAATTTATCACTTAATTTGGTATTATAAAAATAAAAACATGATGTAATCTCTAGAAAATTAACATCCCATCTGCGAACACCTTGTTTTGGGTGCGTTTTTCAACTTTTCAACAGTTAAAATAGAACGAAAACAAAACATACAGAAAAAATTAACAGGGTTTGGCTCAAAGACTAAGACATTGTTTTGATCGCACTGTATATGTATAAGTAGATAATACATGTCTAAGACTTACTTGATTATAAAGTCAATTCACCTTTTGAACATTGAAAGACAAGGTGAGGATTTCCTTGCTATGGTTCATATCTGCTCTTTTGTCTAAATTAAGGCAAAAAAGCTGTTTTACATAACCGCAGTTCTTGAACAAGGACTTCAATTTTTTATGCACATTTCATTTCCGAATAAAATTTCTGGAATTAAGCATTCATTACCGGTCTTACCACTTGGCGATTAACAGCACGAACGCGGAAGGGGGTGATTTTCCCCACGATTAAATTAAAAATAAGATCGGTTTGTTCGCTTCTGGTTAAAAATAGGCCTACGTTGGCGCCAATTCGACTTGCAATAGCGCAAGTAGCAGAAGTGTATAGCGAATGTTATTGTCGAGGAATAAATTTATGCAAATGCAACTAATAATAATACAAATAATGATAAAAAAAAGGCGGAAAAGTTTTTCTAATGAACATGCGACTAGCTGAAAGCTTTGTTTTTCATATCAAATTATAGCTTGTTGGTATTAGCTTTAAAGCTTTCAGAGGAGCTGCACGCGAGCGTTAACTAATTCGGTCAAATCGGGAATTAAAATTTTATTGCGATGCAAATACATAAGAGGAAATGCGGGAAAACTATGTTTTCTTGGAAAACTTTTATGCGTTTTGGGGTTTATGCGTTATGATTTATATCAAAAATAAATACATTCACGAGAACTTTCCCGATAAAGATCTACAAAAATTGAGTTCGTAAAGTTGCTAAATTCAGTAGTAATACTGATTATCAAAATAAGCACGGCGGGTAGATTTCCTCAAAATCGACTGAAAGTTTTTAATCGTTTCGCTTTTTGTGATTTTTGTCAGCATTTTGATTTTCAGTTCTGGTTTTTTTTCTTTGCGGATGAATGGAGATCATGGGTTAGCAATACGCTTGGATTTATGTGTACGGCCTATATTTTGAATTGACAATGTTTAAGTTAACTAATGATATAATATTTTATTAATTTCATGTCACCACTGTACTTGCAAGGGACCACGGTAGAGTAGTGGCTGCGCCGCTTGGCTTCGGAATTATTCTACCAAAGTCACTTAGGTTCGAGTCTTGAGCACTGCATTTTCCCAGGGTGTTTCTTGTGTTTTAATTGCAGTTGGGGCATGTGGTTTCTCAAGAGTGGGACATGTTAGACCCGTGAATAGCACGAAATATGCTGAAGCGGGATAAGCTGGGTGGGATGGTGCACTACGTAATTAATAAAAGTTAAGAACGTGATTATTTTTAAATAAATAAGGAATTCTCTCTAGAATATAGTGATTGTCATTTGAAACGTTTAACATCCAATACTACCTCACTGCAAAATAATCATTCATCTCCACCATCAACGCTATTCAAAATCGCAGTAAAACCTCGATATAGCGGACTCATTCATGCAAAGAGGTGTCCGTTAAAGCCGAAAGTCCGTTGTATAATAAAGTAGGTTTTCCACGCGTTAAAACTGCGCCAGAAAGTCGCTCCAGGCGACAACAGAACCAAAAACCTTGGGCGATACGGCGTGATCACGTGCTAATCGTTCGCCGAACATTTATTTATTTACGAGCAGCGACTGTTGGATTTAAATGCAATCGACTATACAAACTGTAAATCTGTAGTATTTATTTATGTCAGTGAAATTACTACCGTGTTTTTGGGAACATATGGCATATTCGCTAAAAATCGTTAAAAAATACAGTGAAATAATAAAAAAAAATAACCTGATAATTTAATTATATGCAAATCTTGGTTAAAAGCATTTCTAAATTAATAGGGTGCTAATTTTCCATAGGACATTAAAGTTTGGTCATTAAATCCAAATCGGTTAAATCGAAATCTTCAAATTTGAGAGGTTCCTGTAGTACATTACGATCAGAAAGCTACTGTGCTTAATATCATGGAAGTGTCCATTTTGCAATTACTAATGAAGTAGCAAGGGCCAAAGTTCCTGTGTACAGAGATGTTTGGCAAACCGTAACCCAGATCCTACCCCATAAAAACCAAAGCTAACCGAAACTAAACCATCGGAAGTATCTCGTATTACACTGAGATGATTTTTCGCACCTCCACATTTTCAGCACCTTAAGATAATCATTAATACGTAACTTTCAATATCCAAAATCAGTATCTGTTCTGCATTATAATGTTCACACTTTGTAATATAATTTTTGTTCCATACTTTTGCAAGTAGTTAAATTAAAAAAATCTAATTTCACTATTTCAAACTCCCCATCTAATATTTTAACAAATTTTAGTTTAGCAAAATTCTTTAAATGCCGAGTGTTAATTGAATTTTTATTTAAGTCATTATTACTGCCATTTGTGGAACTAGGGTTCTGTAAGCTCGAAAAATGTGTTTCCATCAAATGCTGTTAAATCCGTGGGCTATGCTATTTTTCATAAGTTTCTCAAATTGTTACGTAACTGTGTTTTGTGTGTTGTTTCATTGTCCTTTTTGTTTTTTTAGTGGGCTACACAAAGTTGCATTTGTTAGATAGTGAAAAATGTATTCTAAAAGATAAATTCTCCATTAAACAGTTTTATCAAAATGTTCTTAAATACAGCGCGAAAAATAACAATGGAAAAACATTCCAGCATGTTCTAATCGGACCCCATTTTTTTTATGTTAAAATTGGATCACAACTGGATATTGCTACACAAATTTCGACTAGAATATGGTCTAAAATATTCTAGTTTGTAATATTTTTCATTCTTAGACCGTCCACTTGCATGTATACTTTTTAATTTTCGAACAATATTTCTCTTTTGTTAACTATATAATTTACCAGTTATCAATGAAATAAATTAATATTCACATTACAAAAAACATTGAAAACATTTATAAGCGGAAATTATTAAAGTCCCTTTTATATGTATATGTAACTGAAAATGTAACTACTTTTTACTTAACTTCGAAGAATGTCTATGGCAACAGTTGTGAAGGGATTAACATAATTATCACGAATTTCTGAGACAATGTGATCAACTCACCTAGGGAATTTGATAACCGACGTTAACAACAATCATTTCATTTACACTCCGAATTGTTTCGGTAACGTATACATCGCTAGGTATTGTATCCGGAGCAGAGTGCTATCTGTTAGTTCCTAGCGTTGGAAGTCACTCATCAAAGCAGCTTGAGACACTTGGGGCACATGATAAGGGGCATCTCAAGCGTCACCATTCGCACTGTACGCACTGGAAGATCACGCATAGTAAATAAATGTAGCGAGAAGATGCAATGGGGGAGATTGGATCAATATGGCCTACCATATGGCTCGGAAAACACGCGGATGCCAAAGCTTGAATAGATGAGGCTGTCAAACAACCGACAGAACATAGAGTGGCCTTCGGAAATAAGCACACTTGATTTCAGAAGTTCGCTCATGTATATAGCCCGCGTTAAAATTTCATGCCGACGATAAAACGCCCGCTCTTTCCGCTTGCATAAAATTGTCCTCGACGAAGACGTTTTCCCCGAAATTACACCCGGCTCGTGTGGACGAATTTTTAACCGTGTCCTTGAGGAGGAAGACGATGAACTAAAAGCAGGCAGGGATAAACCCCAACACCATTGAAGTGTTGCCAATATTCCTTCAGTTGTCTCAAAAGACGTCTAAACAAGTCATTCCCAGGATTAAACAACTACTAAAATCTCTTGGGAACAAATTTGGGAGATAAACTCACAGATACGCGCAGTTTGTATATGGAATAGATAGAGATACTGGTGTAACACGAACAAAACGGCGCCGAAAACGATCTGACAACTCTGCGGCGTCTCCGGCGTCGTCTCCTAACGACGTTCAGATGTAAACACGGTTATTGGAAGTCGAAGGTCTTCGGGCGAGTTCGTAAAAATTCAAATTACCAATTTTTTCGGGGAATATGGAGGTCGTTTTTCGGGGCGACGGTAATTCGCCTAAAGTTCAGCCACTTCCAGGGCATGAAAATTAATTGTGCCATGAATGAGGCGCAGCGCGATTCAAATTCACTAAGAACTAAAGTAAAGCTATATTTCAAGTGATATTTCACGAATAGTGCCGCTTAAACATGGTAAATGTGGCAGAGAACGCGTCCAATTAGAAGCTACATTCGTTAATGTGCGAATACCAATGCGAGGTGCGCTTTCGCCAAACTTTGTGAATGAGAGAACTTTCGGCACTGCACGCCAACGATGCGACGGTAATAATTACGGACCTGCAGTGCTAATGAACGTTTAAACTAGTCCATTATGCAGATATAGTGAGTCTACGTGGCCCAACATGTGCTCCATGGCCTAATTATAGATGGAATCAAACTTGAAATTACCTACATAATTTAGTGAAATTTTTGGGGTTGCCGCCCGCCGCAAGTTCAAAACCATCTCGACCAAGCAATATTCAACACCCGAACTTCAGATTAGACGGAAATTATATTTTGTGCTTTTGAAATAACAAGCTTTAGGGCACATTTCGTCCACTGAACCCCACACTGGGTCATTTATTCTTCCTTCGAAAATATAAATATAATAATAATAACATGCAATGGAAATTTATGAATTGAGATCTTCGTAACAGACAAACACAATAACATTCACATTTTATCAAAAATAAATTTATATAAAGTTGTACTTTTTGTGCGAATTGAGAGATTCAGTTACAAATATATAAAAAAAATGCTCAAATCACTAGGAGGAAGGCATTAAACAGCAACCACATAGTTAAGAGCTATCAGTTTTGACAAAATATGATATTTTTTGAAATGATTAAATCAATAACATTGTCGTAATCTACAAAAATTATGTTTTAGTTTAATTAATATTTTGTAGATGCGGTTAGATAACTAAAGAAACCTCGGCCTTGTGATCGTTTTCTTCTTATCATTACATAGTGATGCCATTTCGATCACAACCAAAATTTGCTGTTCATTAAATATAACAATCACTTCGTACTTTTTGTTAGCTATTTGTAATAAACAGGGTGGTTCGCATAAAATTAATATTTCATATTTAAAGTTTTTTTGGGAAAATCCTGAAACACGTAATATTTTTGTTTTCTATTGGCGTTTGTGGGGAGGAACTGCACACATACATGAAATAATAGCAGAAATCTGGGAGAAAGAGGAAATGATAAGCAGGTGGGAAGAAGCAACACTATGTACAATATATAAAAAAAGGAAGTAGATAAAAATTCCAGAATTATAGAGGGATTGCACTCCTAGACGTAAGATACAAGGTCATGGCATCTAGCATAAATGAGAGACTAACAGAATGCGCTGAAAGAATTATACAGGATTACCAAGGAGGATTCAGATTGGGAAGGTCAACGGTGGACCAAATACATACACTAAGACAACTAGAAGCAAAATGTTATGAGTGCAGAACTCAGAAGTACACATTATTCATAGACTTTAAGGAAGTGAATGGGAGAAGGTATACGAAATAATAATGGAAGAATTTGGGATACCACCAAAAGTAATAAGATTAGTAAAAACGACACTGAGAGGAAAGAAATGTAAGATAAAAGCGGATAGAAGCAAAAGTGAAAACTTCAAAGTAAACAAAGGGTTAAGCCGAGCAATAGCTAGATCAAAGGAAGAACTTAGCGATGTGATAGGAAGAATCGGTGAAACGGCTGCAACTGTGGGATTGAAAATAAACGAGTAGAAAACCAAGTTATATGATAATAGGACCCACAACACAACAATAAAGGGAGAAACGCGTGCTAGCAATAACGGCGGAGGAAGGGAACATTTATAGTTTCTGAAAAAAAGTGGAAAGATTCAGCTACCTTCAGCTAGATTCAGTGATAAGTGAAGACGGGAGAAACAGTAAAGAAATAAGAGCGAGAATAAATAGTGCAAATAGAAGTGCAATAAGTTTAAGATCAGTGTTTAACTTAAAAGCGATGTCACATAAAGCAAAGCCAAGAGTGTATAAAACAATTGTGCGTCCAATAGTGAGTGCTGTAAGACTGTGAAACGTGGGTGTTAAACAGGGGGATTGAAAAAGGGTGGAAGTATGGGAGAACGGGGAATGGTTCAGCCGAACAAACAAAGAGCTATATGACTATTTTGGAGAACACAACGTTACGAATTGTATTAAAGCCCAAAGAATACGCTGGTCAGGACATCTGATGAGTCAACCAGAAGAGAGAACAGTCAGGAGAGTCATAAGAAGCGAGAACATAAACATAAGAAGAAGAGGAAGACTCCGAAACGGATGGTTGGAACAGGTGGAGCAGGATCTCGGGACAATGGGAGTGCAGAGATGGAAAGACGGACAGGAGGAAGTGGAAGAAAGTAATACACCAAGCCTTGGGTCACGACGGCCTGTAGTGCTTTATTATATACATATTGAGGTTTGTTTCTGCTGTATACGTCATCATTATTTTTTTAAATGCCAATCTCATTTTCCCATTTATTTTGATACACCTCCTCAACAGTTAAATGGTGATATAAAAATATTATCACTCCACTTAACATTTTTTTTTGAAAAAATGCACATAAGGTAATAAAAAATCTGAATTTATTTTTAATGAAAATCACATTATGAAAAACATCACCTAACGGAAATGTTGAAATTGTCCACTATTAACCCGTTGGGATTGACCGGCATGTATGTAAACACTTTGTGTCGCAAGCTGAATAATGTCCAGGCTGATCTTTTCCATTTCCAAACGAATCCGACGCTTTAAATCGTTAAAACTGTTTGGCCTACTAATGTTAAGTCGCGATTTCACATGACCCCATAGAAAGACATCTAGCGGGGTTAAGTCAGGCGGTCGCAGAGGTCACTCAAGCGGTACCCGCCGCCCTAACCATCTATCAGGGAACATATCGCTATGAAACTGCCAGACTTGTACACAAAAACTCGGACGAGCTCCAACTTGTTGAAACCAGATGCTTAGGTAGAGCGTATCAGGATTTCAGTGTTTGGAAAACGAATTGCTTAAGCTGGAACTAACATAAAACGCAGATATTCTAAATCTGAACAGATGTGGTGCGTATTCCTTAAAAGATTTCGTGAAGACATGGATATACTAGCACAGCGGCCCAACCACCAATTCGGATTTTGCGAACTTAACAACTCACCAGATGCATTGGATAGTAAATCAAATATCAATGAGCCACGAAGATACAAAGTTCTGCACGGGAGTATTCTTGGATGTTTCCCAAGCATTTGCCACTCTGGGGTGCTCTACAAGCTCAACCAACTACTCCCAAGCTACTACTATTTACTTCTTATCCTTCTAATCCTACCTAACAGACCTCTCAGTCAAGCTCAATGAGTTATCCCTATACTACGCAATAAAATCCGGTGTTCCATAGGGCATCGTCCTAGGACCTCTTCTGTACTGTACCTCATATACATAGCTGACGTGCCATAATTCCACACCACAATTACCCACACTTTTGCCCACGATGCCGCTCACGAAAACCCTATAATTGCTACCGAAAATTTTCAACATCATCTAAATTCTGGATGGCTCTGTAAGTGGCGTATTAAAATAAAATAATCTAAATCGGTCTTGGTAGCATTTGCTACAGTATATGATGCCTGTCCATCGTCAGTATTAACAACACATCTATACCCCTGGAGACAGAAACCAAATATTTGGGACTACACCTGGATCAACGACTCACATGGCAGAACAAACCAAAACCAAACGCGCACAGCTAAATCTAAAACGTAGTGGCCTATCAGAAGAAAGTCCAAACTATCCTTAAGCAACAAACTATCACTGTACAAAACAATGCTGAAGTTTATCTGGACTTACGGTATACAGCTGCGCCAAGCCAACCCAGTTAAAAACCTTCCAACAATTTCAATCTAAAACACTCGTACGTTGTCATTAAAAACAAACTCTGATTTTTTTAACTTTATGTACGTATATACAGTGCAGTCTTAAAATATCCTCCCCCCCCTACTAACTTTGAAGGAACTTGATATTACTTCCCAAAATTTTGTATGCTTTAATGGAAGGTTAAATACTACTTTCTAGCCCATATTTAAATTTCAAAATGGCGGCTAGGCGCCATCTTGAACTAGCTATTTTAATTCAACGTCCGATCCTTGAGTTTCATAAAATATATTCATCCAGAAAAAAATGACAGATGATTAAAAATAACAAGTTTATGGACAAACCTAAGAATTAAAGCAAAAAAGGTATGCTTTCGAAATGTTCACCATTGAAGAATGAAGAAGAAGAAGATTCTAAAACCCAAAAAAACTTATTTTATACAACAAAAATTGATAGTAATACTATTTTAAATTTTCAAAGTGTGCTCCTTGAACTTCTTGGCAATAGAAAAACCTATTTAATATCTCTTTACGTACTTTCTGGAAAGTTTCAACTCCGATATTGGCAAAAGCCTCTGCTATTTTACATCGTAAATCCAAAAGGGAAGCGGGTTCTGTTTGAAAAACTTTCGATTCAAGATACTCCCACAAAAAAAGTCCAACGAAGTCAGGCCAGGGGATCGCGGAGGGCATTGTGTTGGACCACGACGACCAATCCATCGTCGAGGACACGTTGCATCGAGGTAATTGCGAACTTGTATGCTAAAATGCGGAGCAGCGCCATCTTGCTGGAATATGACATCCATGTCAAATTCGTTTGGATTATTTTCAGCAATCTCAACTATTAACAGATGGATGAAGTTTTCCAGCATGTTCAAGTACAATTCCCCAGTAAGGTTTCCGTCGATAAGTAACGGACCTACGATATGGTCGCCAAGTATTCCTATCCACACATTCAATTTTTACTGAAATTGGGTGTGACTTTCCCGGAAAACATGATGATTTTCATCGCACCAATATAGTATTTCATTTTGTCTATTAACAAACCCATTTATAAAGAATGTGCATTCGTCACTAAAACAGATATTGCGAAGATACGATGGGTTTCTTGCAATGGTTTAGGTCATGACCTCACAAAATTCAATGCGTCTATCCGGATCATCTTCAATCAATCGGGGTAAAATCTTAATTTTGTATGGATGGAACTTATGCCGTTTTAAAAACTTTTAACAGTGGTCTCCGATACATCACATATCGCAGATATATATGAAGTTGATTGCTGAGAATGTACTTCCATTTCACCGACTATCTGAATTTGTTTGTCTTCTGAAATTGCGGGTCGTCCAGGGTTTTTCCTGTTTTGAACACTTTCAGTGTTAATAAATTTTTGCACAAGTTCTTTTAAATACGTCCTCGAAACAGGACGGTCAGAAAAACGTTCATTGAATATTCTTTCGGCTTCATGAAATTTTCGATTGTCTTCAGCCAAAAAACTGCCTCAGTTGTATCCTGCAAAGTTCGAACATTCGCCATAATTATTGTTACTATCACCGGTTTTAATACTCAATATTTAAACGTGAGCAAACACAATAACTGAATTAAAGTGACAGAACAGAAAGACTAATTATTTCAATTGTTTTCTTGTTGTTTCGCCTCCTACAATTTTTAGCGTTTTGCTTAATATCAGAAACAGGTAATTTGGAAGTCTGCCAATTACTTTTAAATCTATAAAATTTTACCAAATTTTAGAATTAAACTCTACTAAAAGAGACCTTTCAAATGAGGTGTCACCTGAACCCCATTGCCATTTAAAATAATATTTCAAAATGGCGCCTAGCCGCCGACGTTTTACGACCGCTTTGTATTTCCCAAAACATTGGGCTGCCATTAAAAAATAATGACCTCATAACGTAGAATCAAAAGCCGATAGAAAAAAATTACCTTAGGAAGAATCTTTTTATAAAATAAAATTGACGTGTCTCAGGGTTTTCCTAAAACACATTAAATAACAAAATTATGAGTTTTGTACGGAACTTTATCAACACGCTGTACATAAACAAATACTTATAACACAGAAAAGTGTAATTATGTAGCACCTTTACTTGCTTGCGTGCCACTTTTTTAGCAGTTTCCTTTTAGATAAATGTACACAACTAACGTACCCGAATTTAAATTCGAAATTTCAACATTCTTAGAAAATTAAAATCTGACGAATGCGAGCTTATACGCTATATTTTCACATTTTACTTGTTGACCGGCCACTTGTATTACCTCAATAAAATTGTATTGGAATTGCTACATTCTTATAAAGCTAAAGAAACAAAATTTTCAGGGTAAAATAAGAACTTGAACTTGTTTTTTCTATGAAATTTACATTGCGAAATTTGAGTTTGAAAAAGTTTACATCGTGATATATAAATGCCAGTTTATTGACCAAAAAATGAATAAGAGTAACCTATCCGTATTTGCTTTGCTAACTTTCAATTTCATAAGTCACAGCTGGACTGACAATGTTTGGAGTCAGTTCAATTTCCTGTAGCAAAATAATTCGTTTTTGGAGTATTTAATCGGAAAGATACTGAGGATAGGGACTGCTTGTTCTTGTTTCTACTACATCGACGGCGAAGATAAAAATTAGATCGAAATTATAACATTTGAAAGCCATCTAAAGTACATTCATAAATGTTACACGAATACACAAAAATTATCTACAAAAGAACAATCTGCTACGTGAAATATTAAAAGGCCTCAACTGCGTGCGTAAACACTAAAATCCGGGGGCGTTCCCTTCGCCTGAGGGTATATTACATTAAACAATAAAGATTATGTCATAAAGTACGGAATACGAACCCGGAATAGATAAGGCGGCAAAACCAGTTTAAATAGGTCAAAGTTTAGACCCGGTCAAATTATTCCTTGACCTTCCGCTTTCCCAAAAGGTTAATTTACATTGGGTGCGCGAAAAGAGCACTCCCGAATGACAGGAAGCTCTGTTTACATCACCTTACAAAGACATAAATCCGGAAGAAAGGCGCCCAAAAGTAAAAGTATGCGAGATAAAATGAAAAGCAATATCGGATCAAAGTAAACTCGCCCCGGAATTGCTAGCTTGTATTCAGCGAGATGAGAGAGGAATTGACCCCAAGATTGATTTTAGCTTTAGAATTGTGCTGCCCGTAGCTCAGTCCATGTTTATGCAATGAGGAAGGCGCCCGGAGCCGCCCGGAGCTTCGCAGACCGCTTGTGCTTTACCAGAAACGTGGAGTTATTTCATATTTGTAACATCTATTGCGTTTTCTCCCGGCCGAATAATTTACTCTCCGTAATCGAAAATTTTACCAGCTTCTGATCTTGTCCTGTAAAAATCCGGAACAATTTTATTTTTAACTTCTAATATACGTCCACATCGTTCCATTGTACCTTGTTATCGCGCTTGAACGCCACCGTTTTCTCGCTACTTGAAAAGGTTATACTTTTTGTTTACCTTCAAACAGCTTGGTTGGATTTTTGCTTCCTTCATTTTCACACTCTTTGTACTGCATGCCGTTTCATGCCGTGGCAATACCCTGCGCCTAAAAGCGACTGTACAACCATCAGGGGCTTAATCCATTAAATTTACAAGAGCTCTCCAATTACTTAGAAATCCAAGCTCGGTTAGGAAAATCGATCATTTTTAAGGGCTACATCGTATCACGACAGGTTCAAACTGTCTTGCATATTTCAGAATTGTAAGCTGTCATGGTGAAAACAACCAGGGATGATGGATAGGCTCTGTAATGGACACGTCGACGGATGGAATCGGGAGGAAAGAATGGAAGGTCATTGATACCGATTTGCGAAAAGAAGGGTGGATTTGAATTGAGAGATTTCGTAACCCCCTGTCATGGTGTAAGATACAAAAACGGAACAGGGTTCTCGAATGGCTATGATTTTGAATTTTTCCCAGGCTGAAACTTACAATCTTTCCTAAAACCACTGGCACTGGGCAAACATAATGCTCTTAAAAATATGGTTTCAGATATTCATATTGCTGAGCTTTACAGGCTCGGCGATGGCAAGAGCTCGCTACTGCTGACTGATCGTTACCATCTGGGCGCGGAATTAACTAGACGCTAGCGAAGTGGCCTTAAGACCCAAAGGGTTTATATAGGCATAAATTCAGATCAATAAATGATAAAAATATTTCTTTCCCTCTTAGGTTATTTATAAGAAAATGACATAAGAAAGATACTTTATTGTAATATTTTTGGTAAAGCCTAGTATTACGATTACTTTAACATAATTTAAAGGCAATAAAAATTGTTATTAGTAGGGCAAGCCCTTTTATTTGTTATTAGTTAGCTAAACCAGTTCCATATTTGATATTTCTATTTAGAAATATACAGGGTGTCCTTTAAATGCCTTAAAAGCTTCAGGTAGAAATTTTCCTTTATGAATGCTTAATACAAATCTTCAAAAAAAAGTAGGTATTTGGAGCTTAGTTTTCTTGTACGAGAGTGTTAAAGTTCATATCTTTAAAACAGAATTTCATGGAAACAATAACGAGAACTTTAATGTTGCACGTATCTGCCAATAAGTGACTGACTGCCACTTGATTATGTAAAGATTAATATTGAGTTGACGCTCTAGTTGCTCTTCTGGAAGTACTATTAAAAATGATAAATTTCGTAAATACTACATTTGACAACAGTGCAAGGCCATGGTATTGTGATGAAAAGTAGAAAATTTGTTTTTCGACATTTGTCAAAATCTAATCATGTAATATCGGCCTACTAACTAAATTCTCCATAAATGCAAAGACATCGTCAACGTTGCCAAGTATAATATTCTTTAAGTGTCTCGTGTGAGGAAACTAAGCACTATAGGAAGTTCGTGTTAGTGTTTTTGAGGACTGTATTTCTTACAGAAGAGTGCTACCTGAAGCTTTTAAGGTATTTAAAGGACACCCTGTATAATAGTTATTTATTGTATAAGTGTTTTAGATAGCGTTTTATCCACGCAAGAAAGTTTAAACTCGAGAACGAAGTTCGAGAGTTTAATTTTCTTAAGTGGATAAAACGCAACTAAAACACGAATGCTATACAACGTTTTATCCACAATCACGGTCATTTAGATTCAGATTTCATCAAAAAATGATTTGATATTTCGCTCTGACTAACGTCAAAAATTATTGAAATTATTTAAAAAAAACTTTGGAAGGCCTTGAATGGTTGCTAAGGCGATGAATGGTTGTTCTTTAGTTTCGATTGTTTATCGACTCCATTTGTGAAGTTGGTGAAAAATGCAAGAAAGCGATTTTGTTCCTGAGAAAATCAAAAAGGAAGCTAAAGAAGCAATTCTCCAATTATTGCCTGTGAAGTCCAGGCAACATTATGAAAAAGTATTTTCCGAATTTAATGAATGGAAAGAAAAACGGGGGGTAAGGACAATAAATGAGGAAGTTCTCCTATCGTATTTCTTTAATTTGAAGAAGAAGTATACAATTTCATCCATTTGGTCGAAGTACTCGATGCTGAAGGCCGCTATGAAGGTCCATAAAAACATACTTAGACATTGGAAAATATAGTAAGCTCACTGCCTATCTGAAGAGTGAGTCGAGAGGGTATAAAGCGAAGAAAGCTGCGGTATTGGAAAGAGTACACGTGGAAGAATTTTTGACAAGGGCTTGCGATGAAGAATATTTGATGATTAAGGTAATATCTCTTAACCTTTTAGACATTGTAGATAATAAACTTTGAAATATTTTAGATTGCACTAATAATGGGGTTGTCTGGTGCCTGTCGTTGCTGTGAATTGACGAATTTGAAAATCAATGATTTAGAAGACAGGGGCGCATATCTGCTTGTTTCTATACCAGATACCAAGACCGCCGTCTCACGAAAATTCACAATTATGGAAGAAGGATTCTCTATCAATACTGTGGAGACGTGTAGAAAATACATGTCCTTACGTCCGAAGAAGTTATCCAACGACAGATTCTTTTTACGATACTCTAATCAAAAATGTACTTCACAACCTGTTGGAATCAACACGTTGTCGAAAGTTCCTTCAAGAGTTGCTTCATTTTTGAATCTGGCAAACGCAGAAGTTTATAGCGGCCATTGCATGAGGCGCACTTCAACAACTTTACTGGCTAATAAAGGTGCTGACCTTACAACAATTAAACGACATGGTGGGTGGAGAAGTTCTGCTATAGCAGAAAGTTATATCGAGGATTCTGTATCTAATAAGCTTGATATCGCAAGGAAAATCCAAGATACTCCTGGTACTACTCGTTCCTTACAAGAGGAGACATCCATTGTTTCTACAGATTTATCAAAAACAAGCACTATGTGTTCTGAAACCGATGACAACTACAAGCTTGTTATTAATGGAAACGAAGTGAAATATGATAAAATAGAGAAGGAAATTTCTATTAATGTAAATGTTAATGTTAATATTAATAAAAAATAAATAAAATGTAATTGATTTAAGATTGTATTTTTCATTATTCCACTAGTGGAATAAAGTAATTTCATTATTCCACTAGTGGATAAAGTGGTACTTTATATGCTTTATAAGTGTGAACAAATCTCCAATTATAATGTGATTGTGGATAAAATACATGACAAATTGATGACTATCCCCAAGATTCTACTTTAAAAGTTCGAATGAACACATCATCAAAATTCTTTACTTGGCAATATAAGCTTTTTCTTACGATTAATCACCATAAATTACATTTTATACCATATTATTTTTGGATACTACTTTGAAGGTTTCTCATAGCTATCTGGATTGTTTATGTTAGGATGGCCGAAATTTCGATTTTTAATCTATTTCGCGTTAGAGAAAAGCAAGCAATTTGTTTTTGGAAGACGAACATAGGGCAAAACATTCTTAGTTGAAGCCAGCTCGTCAGAATCACAACATAAAAAAGTCTTAAAGCAAAGGATAGGGAACGAAAATTTGTAGCTCCAGAAGAAACGCGTTAGAAAGTGAAGACAAATCTTCGAGGTAGATTTAGTCAGTGTGTGAGGAACAGCGGGGAATTTCTAGTGAAATTAAACATTAAATTGGAAATAAGAATTTCAATTACTTGTCCCATTTAAAAAATCTGCTGTTTATTCGGGTGAAATAAAATAACACCTATAATATAATATGGTCTGGTGGCCAACTCGCTAGTGACCAGTCGGCAGAAGCTATTTCCCTCATTAGAACCATCAACCCATGGTTACGCAAATTTCGCCATGACAGATACACATTTCTAAGACCAGTCATTGATGATGACCCACAGTAGCCAGTAAAATAAGTCAAGCAGAGTCTACACCAAAAGCATTTAAGATGCTCTAAATTATACAAACTAATGGTATTCAAGAGTATTAATAATATATTTTCAAATTTTAGATCGTCAAAGTTTCAAACACAATAACATGGCAGTTGATACGTGTACAGTCACTTTTAGGGCATTTTTCACATTATCAAAATTATTATAACCACTCCTTACCTTCGATTATCTGTATAATTCGAAGAATCTATATTGGTCACGGGTCCTGTAGTAATATCGACCCCCATGGAGCCGATGTCCAACGTCGCATACCCTTTTCGTCCAGGTCCACCTGATAAGGGAGCCTTCACCCCCGTCCCCAAGTTGCAGATATCGTCCAACTCCTGATAAAGCTCTTCGTAGAGCTCGTCGGTGTTGGAATTGAGTGCATCATCCAGTCGGGCTGGATCCAGGTGATAATTTGGATTTTCATAACTCAGCAAGCCGTTTTCTGAAACAAACATGCCATAATCAGTTTGCAGAAAATAGAATGAAAAGTATTCTCTGGATACTACCATCAAGCAGTTCCAAATAAACTTCAGGTTGTAATTTTAATTTAAGCGTACTATGGAATGGTGGAAGGTTTGCGGGGGTTTAATTCTGCGCTGTTAACCACGAACGACCCAGTTTTCCGAACCCCAAAGGCCCCTAATCGAAAAATTGGCCGATTGACGTTCAATAATGTGAGTGATTGCTTTCATAAAATGCAAAACCCCGGAGCAATTTCCCTACACGATTACAATTTGTCACGAGATGCGGTTATTTTATATAATCTGTCGGCAAAGAGATGCTTAATTTTGAGATACACCGCTGATAAAAGACGTATAATATACGGTATTTTATCAATAAAGTTAATAGTGTGTATGCATGCTCATCTGGGTATCATAAAATTAACGGATTTCATCAAGCGGCTCTAATTTGCATCTGGCGTGCTGTGTTTTATGGCCAGATAAATATGCAAAATCCGTTGTTGCATATGCCAGAATTTCAAAGGGATTTAATATAAAGCCTAATGGTGTTGTTGGAAATTTAACACTTTTGACACTTTATTATTTGTTTTGAAATTTATCGATCGCGATAACAACTCGGGATATTCAATTATAATAACACGTTAAAAATTCTAGTTCCTTTTTTGTATTTTTAATGTTTGGGGAGAACTAGGAAATTAAATTAATTATAGAAATTATAGAAAGTTGAACTCATTATGTTTGTTTTCATATTGTGAGAAAGTTCAAAAGAAATAATATAAACCGTTGTCAATAATAAAAAGATACATAAATTTAAATTACAGAAAGAAACTTATCCATTATTCAAGCGGCGTATGGGAATGTAAGTCTAATAAACTTAACGTGTGTATGCGATTCAGAATTAAAGAAAAGTGTGAGAATAATAAATATGAATGAGAAAGATAGTATTACCATTAATATTTATGTTGTGGCTTATTAGGAGTGATACTCGTTTAGAAAGCTTCACTAATCGTGGCGCAATGCTTCTAATTAATTAATTATGGCGGAAGAATAACCTTCGACATTTCTGTGGTGCAAAGGGATTACGTTTACATTCCTTGGACATCTCTAGCTGATTATCCGGGTCGAACTAACCCCGATCTACACCACCCTCCTTTGTGTTTATTTGAGAGGTTATCTGAAGGAGACTATCCGTGTTCTCTCCTTGCACCATAGTTCCTACGCAGATTTATTCAAGGGTAATTTCAGGGACAAATAAGGACATGCGTGAAGGGTTCTTTGTGACGATTTGCGGAATCAGAAATATACATTTTTCTAACTGATCCAGAAACACCACAAATTTTGCTCAAAACGGCAAACAAAATGTTAATTAATCAAACTCCTGTATAAATTTCTCAGAGAGCTTTCCTACTTATTTATACCGCTTAATTCAACCTATAATTCAATTATAATTTCAAACATTTCAGTAACTTCGTATTACATCAAGATGGAGTATTTTTGTTGTTTAAATAAACTTTTTTATGGGAGAAATTTATTACAGTCCGAAGCAGCAGCTTCCTTATTACATGTTATTTCCAAGCTTTTGCCAAATTTTTCCTTCGCCCTCATAAATAACCAAGGCCAGCGGCATTAAGACACGCCATCAGACGACTCGGCTCCAGTATCGTCGTCTTCATCCAAATACAAAAACAAATTTCAGCACGGAGTGATTAGTTTTTTGGGCGGGTCAATCAACTTTTTAAATAAATGCCCGATTCAGCGAAGAATCGGCGGACTAAATCTTACAGGCGCACATCAAAGAGCAGCAAGACAAAGCTTTGAAGTGGTTCGACCCAGATTTTGTAAAAGCTCGTTTCCGAGAGCTTTGACCTCCGGCTTTCAGGATTTAAAATCCCACGAATGTTTGCTTCTTAATAAGGAACCGGTGCGGTGGCGTAAAAACTACGCGAACATCGCGAAATTAACGAGCTATGTTACAATTATGCTTTATGCTAATTTTACAGGCGATATCAAGCAAGAGGCGGCCATTTCAGATAGATAATAAAGTGTCTAGACCACATTAAATCTGGGACGAGCAACTTAACGAGCGTTTATACATTTTATAATGTCTGTAAGCCTGTGCTCCATATAAATTCGTACCAAGTGCTTACTTAATAAAACGAAGATTTAAAATCTAATAAAGTATAACAAATTGTAGCGGACGTGTTCGTTTGATTAATAAAAATTTGGTTGGACCATCCGGTAATGGAAAACGTTTAGTAGAAATATCTTCAGCTTCAAGTATTTCTTCGAGAAGCTGTTAAAAGTGGACTGTTGGAAGTATCTAAGCTGTAACGATTTCTTGGTGGGTATATTGCCGGTTCTCACAAGAGCTATCAGGGAAAAGGTGAGAATAGTCGAAAAAGTACAATTTAGATTACAGAAACGAAGGTAAGATAGATAAACTACAAATACGGCAAACATTAAAACTTTCTTCCTTGAAAGCTGGTCATGTATGAAGTTATTTTCGTTTGGAGAAAAGGAAAACATGTTGACTAAATGGATGCAGAAGCTGAAAATAACCAAATATGTAGTTGTTTTACGATTGATTGGATACATGGTTTAGGTAACTAAACTTAGGAAATCCCTTTACCACCGCAATATATAGAACAACTAAATACGGATTTCGGCAATTAACCTGCCATCTTCAGTAGGAACTTTATCTAACTAAAGTAACTTAGCTGAGGAATACCTCTACAGATAAATGCTTCACCTAGTCAACAATTGAAGTCTAATGACAATGGAATTCAATTGTAGACTTGTATTCTTGTAAAAGTATAATTATTCTTGTATAAGAATCAACAATTGATTATGATCAATACTTGTCGATGAATCAAGAATTTATTCACAATTATAATTTTATCAAACTGCATAAATGGATTATTTGAGCTAAGATTTGACTATCCTTTTCGTGCAATTGCATTACACAACCGTCACGTACTCTTATTTAATACTATATGTATAATTAAAATAGCTATAAAGTTTGAGTTGGTTTACAGTTTTTACTGGTATGAGGTAAACATTCAACAACAATTTTATGAAAGATACAGATTCTAAGGAGAAAATTTGGACGGAAGTAACTCACTAAAAATTGTTGGTACAGATCAACACAACGATTTTAATGCAAGTTAAATAGTGGAGCTTTTTTCAAATTTAATCGATGGCTGCCTATATTTTGCTCTTATGACTTACTACTAAGGTCACCATGAACTCAAAATGTTACTGTCTTTTTTACAATAGACATCTTTAACCTATAGTTAGTATATTAAACATTACAAAAAAAAAAGTTGTAGAAAACAGCGGTTTACTTAGTGAAAGGCAACGGTTACAACAGATACTTTATTCAACTACTGACAATAATTCTGCTTTTATATGCAAATATTGATGAGCGATGAGTCGTTTTAGGATTGTAAATTGTATTGTTGAAAGTACCTACTGCTGTGGTATACAGGGTGTCCCATAAGTTGCTATTAGCGTAGTATGGGATCCTCAAATACGGCTAAGAGCCAGATTCCGCCCGTAGACACTTTAACAATACAATTCTTATGCAGAATTACAATTTCAACACTTTTTCGTGTCCATCTTAAAGGCAAATTCCAAAACGATGATGCTTTTGTGGGCCGTATCCAGAATATACTTAGGAGATAAACTGCACTGCATATGGAACTTGTAAAAGGTCTAGATTGAGATGCTTTTATTTTATTTGTTTATTATCAATGATACTTCAAGGAAAATAAGTAGTAAAAGAAAACTCCATTGAGGTAGATTTCAAATGCCATGTTAAATCTGTTTTTCATTTATTATAAGCTCTATATTTAGGATACGGGAGGTCTGACCTTTGCAGGCCAAACTCCTTCACGGGGTGTAGAGCTTCACCAGTATGATCTCTTACTGTCTGCGAGATCTGTATGGATTCTTGCCATCGACATAATGACATTTATAGATTTTTGTAGAGAAAATTATAGTCCAAATCCCTTATGATGATTTCGTGTATATTGAAACGACTTGTATAACTTAGCGGTTACGTAAATGTTTGTATTATTTAACTGTAATATATTTCACGCTTTCAGCGAAAATACTTACCACCAAGCAAACTTTGCCTAGGAAATGTAACCGAAATAGAGAACTTTATGGTTTGGAAGTTTGAAGTATTTATGTGCTTCCCACTGAGCTAAAAAATGTTTAAGCAGCGCAGTTTAGATAATTTTTGAATATAAGATGCTTTTCTACAATGAAACCCTTGACGCCTTCTTGAACAAAATTCTTATAGTGACGAAAAGTTCCTAAATATGATTTTAGACGTAATTTCGGTAAATTTTAAAGTACAGAAATAATTAATAATCGACGATTTATTAAAGAAGGTAAAATGTTATAATATGTACGCATGTGCATCTATGTAGCTGCTATTTTATAGTACATAATAGTTATTGCGTGCAGTGGTTGATCAAGAAGAGAAAATTCCTAAACAGTCATCGAGATGTATTTATAGGTAGACTTAATTATAAATTGACTTGTATTTATTATGTCTCAATATCCTGTGAAAATTGAAAATATAATTGCTCAGTTGGCATAGGGTACACTTTCTGAGCAAGACGGTGATTATAGCTTGGGTTCGGCTCCCCAAAATTACCGAATAGTGTATAAAAATCTTGTGCTGCAACCCACCGCACACAACTTCCCAATCTGATCTGCAACTGTGGATTCTTATTGTATAAAACCTTCTCTGAAATTATTATTGTTTAGATTAGACGTTAAATTGTAGGTCCCCCGTGTTTATGCCTTAGCACTGAGGAGAAACACGTTGCCAAGAAGAGGCCGGTGCCCGGTGGTGGGACGTGAAAGACTGTTGATTATGCTGATGAATAGTTATTTTAACATTTTGAATATTTTTCGAATGTAAAAACGTATTTTGATAATAATACTAAAGTGACTCAAATTAATAGATGCCCTTTCCACTTGTGATTTCTGATAACTCGTAAATATATCTAATACTGAAATAAGGTGAAAAATGTAAAAAATATCATAAGAACTTGTAATAAAAAATTACCAATACTAGTCCAAAAATACGGTAAAATCAATCTATTTTTATAACATATGCGGAATTCATTTAGTGACATTTTTTCACCATATTCCATACTATCATGTACACAATCTGAGTTTCAAAATTTAGCGGATTTTCTCATGATCAATGCCAATTTACTGTATTGTATATTATTGTCTTTCACAGAGGCTGCAGTTCGTGTACCAGCGATCAAGGCCCTAAGCCCCACGACGCGACGGTCAGAAACGAAATATAATGGTTTGTCAATGTAAAAAGTTGTTTTAGATTTGTAGTTACCAGGTCTTAGGATTTCTTTCCCAGATTCCCAGTTTTAAAACTGCTAATAATCAGTTTCTCTGATGTTACGTTTAACGAATATAACGAGCAAGTCCCAAACATCTCACTATAACCGACTTATACTGCAGTTTTAAAATTTTATATTGTTTTTGGTAATGTTAATATAGATATAAAAACATGATTTTCATTTTATATAAGCATACACTGAATATATTTCTTCTTCGTTCTCCGGTATCTGTTATACCCTCATGGGTGTTGGATATTTGTGGGTTCCGCGGCCTTTGTCCATTTCTTCCATCCTTTCCGGTTCTTTGCCATCTTATTCATTTCTTCTACCGTTTTCCCTCTTGCTTTCCCTATCTCTACTATGCACTTCGTCCAGGTGAGTCTCGGCCTTCCTCTTTTCCGTTTCCTCGTATATTTGGCTTTCATTACTTTCTTCGGTAGTCTGTTTCTGTCCAATCTCTGTAGGTGTCCATGCCATTCTAATTTCTTCTTCTTACTTTTCTGTGTTATCGTTTGTTGTTTTAGTTTCCCTATGATTGCCTCGTTTCCAATGTGTTCCATCTTGGTTTCTCCGCTATCTTTCTAAAATACTTCATTTCTGCTGCTATCAGTTTTGGTTTGTGTTTCTGTTGTAAAGTCCAGGTTTCGCTTCCATATAGGATCGTTAGTGCCACTATCGTTTTATATATATTTAACTTGGTTTTTTCGTTTATTTACTGTGTAGTATATGTTGCGTGCTTTCTTAATTCTGTTTGCTATTCCAAAGTCTATTTTTCCGTCGTTTTCTATAATAATTCCTATTGTGGTCACTTCTTCTATAGGTTGATTTTTGTACATTATTTTGTTTTGGTCTTGTTCTCTTTTCTTATTTATATACATTATCTTACAGTTTTCTACATTAACTTCCATCTTCAGTTTTTCTGTTTCTTCAGTCCATATATTTATCAACTTTTGCATTTTACTATTTTTGTCTGCTATGAGCACTAAATCATCTGCGTATAACAGGCTACCCATTCTGAGTGGTATCATATTCCTATGTTCCGCTGTAGTCTGGAGTTTCTCCGTTTTTTGTCTTGTGCTTTTCAGTAGCCGGTCCATTACTATTATAAACAGGTATGGGCTTAAACTGTCACTTTGTTTTACAACCTTCCTGATATTAAATGGTTCTGATCTCTTGCCGTTTATTTGTACTTTTGCTCGTGTATCTTCTTGCACCGAGTTTATGACTTGTATTCGTTTCTTCGGTGTGCCTATTAGTTCCAAACAGTTTTCTATTACTTGTCTTTGTATTGAATCAAAAGCTGCCCTTAGGTCGATAAATGCAAGGATAAGTTCTTCTCCCCCTTCGATTCTTCCTTCTATCAGTTGTCTGCTTTTTCTCCCTGAATGCTATTTGCTCATCTTCTAGCTTATTTTCTATGTGTCCCTTTAGTTTGTTTTGTATTATTTTTGTATATATTTCGTATGTCACGGGTGATAGGCATATTGGTCTATAGTTGTCACATTGGGTCTTGTTATCTTTTTTGTGTATAGGCATTATGAGATTACGTTTCCATTCTCTAGGTATTTTGTGTAGCCATGTTAGTTCGCTCTTTCCCACGTATTTGATCATTTCTGGATCCACTTCATCTTCTCCACTTGCTTTACCTAAATTGATGTTTTCTATTGCTTCTTCTATTTCTTTTATATCGATATTATTGTTCTGCATTTCATCCTCTTGTTGTATGGGTGTATTTATTTCCTGTGGTTGTATTTTATCATGTCCGTCCAAGTCGAATTTTTGGTTGTAGTGTCTTCTCCATACTTCCATTTTCCGGGATGTTTGTTTTGATTACGTTGTTTTCATGTCTTACGCCTCAGTCTGTCTTCTTTCTTTTTCCTCTTAGTCCTTTAATTGTATTCCAGAATTTTTGCTTTTTATTTCTGTATCCCTCATTTAGTTCATTTCCAAAGTTCTCCCATGTTTTTTGTTTGGCTTTTTCCACTACTTCTTTTGCTTCCTTTCTCTTTTTATCGTAGGTTTCCTCTTCGTGTATATGTATTTTTTCCATGCTTGTTTGTCTTGCACTGCATCTTTGGCTTCCTTTGTACACAATCTAGTTCTTTTCCTTCCCGTATTTATCTTCCTCTATCTACATACTTCTCTTGCTGAGCTAATTACTATTTCTTTTAGTGCTTGCCATCTGTCTTCCAGGGTCCAATTTCTATTTTCTATTTCCAGCTTATTTATTTTTGTCTCTATTATCTTTCTATATATATTTATTTTCCTGAATACATTTAAAAATATAAATATAATTATGTTTTATTATTTGGCGGAACATAGTAACAATATTCAACAGTTTACAGACAAGGTATTCATAATCAAAAGTACTTGCAGGTGTAACCAATTAATATCTACAATAGTTAACAGTATTTATGTCTTCCTATTACTGGGCATCGGCACTCATTTTTGTCCCGTGATTCTCCTCAGTGCTAAGGACCGCGGACCTACAATTTAACTTCGAATCCGTGCGTCAGAAATACCAGACACAAAGCTTATTCTAAAACACCTTCGGTGCAAACACTATATATTACAGAAGCTGCGAAATAAAAAAAATCGGTACACTAACACGTCACACACATTTCCGTAACAGGTTTTGGCAACCGCGGTATGTAAGCGCTTTGGACTCTCCGTAATAAACCGTATTAAATTGAAAAATCACTGAAGATTAACCGCGGCAATTTGAAAAGCTTTTAAATACATGTTTGTAAAACGACTCCACATATTTTTATAGTACGTGAGGCATCAACAAAGTGGGCCATTATACGATTTAGCATTCGGGCAGTATGTGGTATCACTAGATAAGCTTGCTAATTTACATATTTTATTATAAATCAGAAAAATTCTCATAATTATGTATGTTAAATTATGGTTATGCATATTGAAATCTCCTCTTCGGTTTCTGTTATTTCCTTAAGAAAAAGGATTTTTTCAATCTGGCCTCCTTAGCTCTTTCAAAATGTGGCCCTTCTCAGAACGTTTCGAGCACATTAATATAAAAATTCTTTATTAATATTTTGCGATTCAATAATGTATGTGTAATTAATTTTAAAATTAGTAAAGACGAAAGATTTCCGGAGAAAACGATATTGTGCTAGAATATTTAAACAGCTAGGAAAATAAATTCCTCATCCAATAAACTGCAAGAAGCATCCAAATTTTCTCAACTAAAAGCCCGCTTATGTTAGCATAAATTTTTCAGGAAAACTTTCACATGGGTCCCGTTCATAGGGGATAATTTGCAGTATCTTCCACTTTATCTGCTCGTATTCGTTTAAACAAAGTTTTAGCGTTAAAAGCTGGGCCTTGCCGGAAACGCTATTTTCACAATTTACTACAAAATCCTCACAAAGAGCACCATGCATGGAACAACTCAATTTATTAGTTAGCAGCAAACTCGATTAAGTTGTAAGTTTTGATTCATCCCGAGTAGTTGTGTTTGAGTTTCCTATCAGGAAGCGCTTTCGAAATTCAGGGCAAAGCTTCTACGGGCGGTAATTGTCACTGCAACCACACGTAACTTCAAAGATTTTTAACTTTTTAAAGCGTTTGAGCGGTAACTTTTGACTTTGTGCGCTCGTTCACTTCATTTAATTCAATAGTTGTTCGAGGTCTCCTCCTTTTTGAATTCCAAAAATCTTTCCTGCAGCTCCTTTCGTTTCCGGGGGACTCGAGTTTACTGTGTCAATATTAAGGGACTCGTGTAAGTGCCCGCGTTTATGTCGCTTAATATTCATCCGCTCTGTTTACACCACACGCTAATGAAAGGCGACTTGTGCATTATTTACAGCGTAATGGGGATGATACGGCAATTTTACTCGAGTTACCTACACGTGTGCATAGACAGAAGAGACTTCAATTATGACCAATTAAGCGTATCGCGAACAATTTAAACACTAATTGCCGCGTTTATTAGAGACCGGGAGTCGTTAACACGTCGATTAACTTAATTTATTTAGGACTCATCGGCCAAATATTTTATTCTGTTATAATACCGTTTTCGTTTACTATAACAAATCTCGTAATCGGCTTTTGCGCCATGCGTATACATATGAGGGCTGTATTAGATAACCCGCCTATAATTGAATAATGTAGATTAAGTTAATCCGGGAAGCCATGAACATTACGTGGCGAAGGGAAGAAAAGGAACAACAGAAATCTATTTCATATGTCGGATTAAGGAGTATTATCTAACTTGTTTCATGGGGAAGAAAATATTGGATTATGGACGGCAATCAAAGGAGAGAGAACAATAAAATGGGCTGAAATAAGTTTTGTATAAAAGCTACAGTAAAGTTATTATACAAAATTGGAAAATTATTATAGAGTAAAGTGTGTTCGTTTGCTGTAAAATATTTCGCTTTTTCCTTAAAGAACAAAATAGCTATTGATTGCACGTTCAGAATTAAGGTTATTGGAAATATCCAAGCTCGACGACGGTCAAGTAGGAGCTGTACATGTGAGTGCTGAGGAATCCTAGGGTTAACTGGGCACCGTTAGGGGTAAACCACTAGTCGAAATATATTATACTAAATTTCATAAACATGCTGCACAAGTCTCGGTTATCTACAATAATTAATAACAAATAATTAATTTTGATAAATGTCTTAAACAATTATCTAAAGATTTATACTATTTATGTAATTCCAGAATAGTCAAATAATTCTTGTTATTTCGTACAACATCTAATTCATATTTATTACGCTATAATGTTCATGCTATGTTCAGAGTTTCCACAATATCTACAGAATTACGACGATATTTATCAATGCTTTGTCATTTCTAAACCTGTTCCCGAAAAATTACCATAGTTCCTAAAACTGTCACAATATCCAAAAAAGTTAAATTCAGGAAAAGAATTTACATATACATCTAAAATTTGCACTATCATGGTACTATTACTATATACTATAAATGCTCAACACTTCCTCCTCAATACCATAGTCTCCAACATTATTTCCCTTTAATAAGTGAATTTGTAAGTGCTAACTGTTTAAAAATTTGCTAAAATCCCCCAAAAATTATTAGAATTCCGTAACAAAACCAATGATTGTTAATCAATTCCTATACATTGTCCGCAAGACAGGCCCCATTTCATTTCACAATTCTTTTAAAGTTGTTACGAAATTACTAACTATTTTTCAGAATTTCTGAACAGTTCCCATAATATCCAAATAATTTAGAGCATATTTCTTAAAAGAATTACTACAATTGTAAAACAATTATAAAAAGTTCCGAAATTGACACGTAATTCCTGCAATTCCCGGAATGTCAAAACAATTCGCATAACCCCAAAACAGTATTCCTGCACAGTTCTCATAAAACGCCTATAAGATGCAGTCTCTGTACAATTCTCATGGAACCATCCATATATCTCGGTAACCATTCGTTAGATGTTTATGAATTTTCGTACAGGGTGATTTGCCACGTTTTCAGTTTTTCCGAAATTCCTATCAACTTCATTATTTCAAATGGAACACCCTTTATATTTTTATAACATTCGGTAGGGAATTTTTCATTGAGTTCATTGATATACCATTTGATATTTTTATTTTCAGTACTCTTGAATAATCAAATCTAACTAAAACAAGGAGAGGTCACTTAGTTAAGTAGGTGTTCAAATTGTTGGCCATTGACTGTGTAACGATGAACTAAACGAGTATACACTGCATCTACACTGTTTCTGATGTGTTCTCGTGGAATATCCTCCATCACTCTTCGGATAACAACTTTCAAATGTTCGAGATTATCTGGTCTTTCTTTGTATACGACATTCTTAACATGTCCCCATAGAAAGAAATCTAATGGTGTAAGATCCGGACAACGCGCTGGCCATTCGATGTTCCGACGTCGTCCTGTCCATCGGTTTCTGAATATGTATCAAGATATTGCCTTACATTACGTGCAAAATGCGGTGGCACCCCATCTTGTTGGAACCAAATATTTTGATGTACTCCACCATTTCCATCGGGGAACAAATTTATCGGCACAGGGACAATTTCATTCTGTAATAACATGAGGTATCTGTCACTATTCGATGTTCCTTCTATAAAGAATGGTCCAATAATTCTGTCGTCAGTGATACCAGCCCAAATATTCAATTTCTTGGGTCCAATGAGGATTCTCGAAAGCCCAGTATCGACAAGTCTGCCTGTTGACCGACCAAGATAGACAAAAAGTGGCTTCATCGGAGAACAAGATATTCCTAATGAAGTTATTATCTCTCTCCATTAAAGTTTCACAAAATTCATTTCTTCTATCAGAATCGTCCTCGATCAGTTCGTGGATCAAATTCACTTTATACGGCTTCATGTTCTCCTTCTTCAAAATTCTCACCACCGACATTTGCCTTATTCCATTATCTAAGCCTAATTGAGTTGGAGAAGTATGTGGTTGATCCACGGCCGAAACTACAACATTTAGTGTTTTTTCGGGAGTAGTTGCTGTTTTTGGATGTCCTGATTTTCGAATATTCTTCACATTCCCAGTATGCTCGAATCGATTCAATGTTTTGGATACTATGATATAGGGTCTCGATCTGGGTGAGTGGTATTGAAGAGATTTGAAACTTCTTTCTGAGTTCTTCTATCTCCGAAACCGATCGTCATCAATACCTCAATACGAAAGTAACATACTTATTATCGAAAGTTTTGTTGTTTCACAATACGATCAAGGAAATTATAATTTAGACTTGACGAATGTCAAAATATTCTAATAATTAAGATATTCACATTTCTAATCACCCTTCTAGTTCTAATCGGCTTTAATAATTCAGGAATACTTTGTTCGTTTTTTTTTAGATATCTCTGTTATTATTGAAAATAAAAATATCACATGATATATCAATGAATTCGTTGAAAAATTATCTATCGAATATTATAAAAATTATATAAGGTGTTTCATTTGAAATAATGAAGTTGAAAGGAATTTTGAAAAAACTGGAAACCTTGGTAACATTGGTGATAACATTTTCGAATCCACCATATTGAAATCACCGTGTACGAAAATTCAGAAAAATCTAATAAGTAAAGGGTTACCGAGATATATGGATGGTTCCATACATTTGATTAACTCTGTATATCTAAGGGAATCCGGCAACATTGGGCAATTGTTGTTATATATTTTTAAGCCTAATAATACTACTTTTAGTAATCAGAATCTTGAATTAAATAAAATTACTAAGTTCCTTAAAGAATTCCAAAATTCTTAGATTTTTCAAACTACATAAACAATAAGTAAGAAAGTTTTATACAATTCCCAGAATCCCCGTAATTTCACAATTTCTGAACAATTTCCATACGGACATCAAAAATAAATATTTAAAGGTTTCCACAATTCTTAGGTGTGCTAAAATTCATTTTACCACTTAGACAAATGTCAATATGATTATTATTAACTAATTAGTATTGGAGTTCAGGGATGGATATTATACAGATCTCATATAGTAGATGGATATTATACAGATCTCATATAGAAAGAGCGTGTTAAAAAATTTCATGAAAATAAAATACACACAAATTATTATGTATAGTTAACATTTCACTTTATTTTTTCTTTTAATGTAAGGTCTTATTTAATTAGTTCTATTTTGAACTGATTATAGAATAAAGAGTAATAGACTACTTGCTTACTCTTGCTTTTAGTCTAATCACTTGTAGGCATAGAATTAATTTCAATTGATTTAAATAGATCCACCGGCGGTGTGTATTACAATATACTTAGTTTAATAACAAACTATTTATAACTAGTGTTTGATAATGTCATTAAGAAAATAATAAATAAGCTGTGTAGAGATGTACGACATGTAGTAAACGCAAGAATGTTTCGTTGTTGGAATTAAGTTTTTGTAATGGAACACCCTGTATATTTTTCTATTTTTGCATTTTCTGTTTTGTTCTCCTTTTTTATATTTGTGAATCACTCTAATTGCTATCTCTATTTTTTAGTTTAATGGTAATGCATATCCTTGCGTATTTTTTCTATAGTTTTTTTTGTAGGACACATTTTTGCTTTTTAGGTGGTCTAAAGGGTGCTTCTAACACGCACAATTTTTCCAAAAAGGATGCGAAAAATAATCGTGCTTCAAATTCTCACTATCTAAGGGATTACTTAAGAACGGATTCATGGGTTATGTTTAAGATACTTTTCACTTCGAGAGTATATAATGCTGACGTTAAAACCTAATATAGTTCTTACGCTCAGCATTTTTCAGTTTCGGATTAGCGCTTTATTTGCATACCACAAACTGAAGGCATTTCCGTCTTTGTTAGTTGCTCGCAGATTCATATTTCCGACAAAGACGTATGTCGTAGTGACATCTGCGAACGAAACAACACCAACACTGTACGTGAGACGTGTTCTGTCAGCTGACACGTTTAGTAGAAAGAAACAAAGATACTTAAAGAATGTAGCACTTATGCATCCAAAGGTCACTACTTAAATCTGTTTCCAGCAGTATTTAAAATGTTTTGGAGGTTTGTATGTCAATATTTTATTTTCGAAAGCTACCTTGTTAATTGCTGAAATTTATTTTATACACTTTGAGAACCTTTGTTTTTGCTGGGAAATAGTTCTGTAGATATCCCAATATTTATTTTGGTTTATGGAAATAGTTATTAAAGGGTTAAAGATAAGTTAATAGCATTTTTGTTATACAGCTATTAAAAGATAATTAAAGTTACTGGAATGTATTCTTGAAAACACGATTGTACTTAGCCAGTTCAACATCGGATGTTAGTTGGTATTTAGCTATTGTAAAAAGAAAATGCTGTTAGAAATTTTTTGAATGCACACTGCACCGGGTCAACAGCTTGTGTTAAATCTATTCGATTATTTTACTCGCGAAAAGACAATTTTGGCCCATTACGCGACGTTGTAGCGGTTCGGGAACGAGTTGCATATGCATTAAAAATAAGTTTACCCACCAAACGGAAAATCGTGCAGCAAAGGAAAGACAACCTTCCATTAATAAAAAAAAGTGCACTGATCCAGAAAAAAGTTAAAAACGGAAAATATGCCCGAAACATTAAGAATGACTGTGTAGTGTACAGAATGTACGTCGGAATAAGTCATTGTGTATTTTACTCATACTGTTTACGCCTGTTTTACCATTTACCTGTTTCAAGAATACATGCCAGTAACTGTAATTACTTTTTAATGGCTGTATAATAAAAATGTTATTAACTTATCTTCAACCTCTTAATACCAATTTCCACAAATCAAAACACACCGGGATATCTTCAGGACTATTTCCCAGCAAAAACAGAGATTCCCAAAGTGTATAAAATAAATTTCAGCAATAAACAAGGTAACTTTCGAAAATAAAATATTGACAAATAAATCTCCAAAACATTTTAAATACTACTGGAAACAGATTTAAGTAGTGACGTTTGGCTGCATCAGCTCGACATTCTTCAAGTACCTCTGTTTCTTTCTACTAAACGTGTCAGTCGACAGAATACGTCTCACGTACAGTGTTGGTGTTGCTTCGTTCGCAGATGTCACTACGACATACGTCTTTGTCGGAAATATGAATCTTCGAGCAACTAACAAAGACGGAAATCCTTCAGTTTGTGGTATGTACATAAAGCGCTAATCCGAAACTGAAAAATGCTCATCGTAGAATTATAGTCACTGTAGAATGCATTTGTGAGTTCGCAATTTTTTTGGGCGATATCTGTAATTGTTAATTGCAACAAATAATCAGCAAACGTTTTAATATAAAAGTCTATTATCATATACAATCTGCAACTTCATTTCTCGAACATTTTTGATAAGGAAATACGTGTTCTCAAATTCGTTCACATAACGAGTTACAATCAGAAGTCACAGATTGAATTTTCCCAGAATTTAGCACAAACTACAAAGGAAACTAATTTTTTGGAACGGAATAATTACTTCGCCGATATGATCGCGTAATAATAACGAAACAATCATCCAATCTAAAGTTTTCCGCAGACTAAGGTCACCTTTGTTTGTATTTTTGTAATCACACGTTCATTCTCATTAAATGGAACATAATTACCGTTTGAATTACACTCTGCACAGAATCACTTTTGTTTCTTTTAACAATTTCACATGACCCCTGAACGCTGCGTTTATTTGACATTTTCACGCTACCTTTCTCACAAAAACAATTAAGGATTTAACATTTCAGTTGTCGCCTTGTTGGCCTTCATTTTTTTAATTTCTCAATTTGCGCAGCCTAAAATGAGTAAGATACTTGAGTAATTGTAAAGTTCATGTGCGTCTTGTACTAGTGCGCCAGGTAGTAAGGCGTGCTAGAAATAAGAAATTGAGGTACCGGACTGCAAAGATTATCATCATCTTGTTCTTTCTAGTAGTACATTTGAATTTACACAAAATTGAAATTTAATCATTTTAATGGTTGCTTCAATTACTTTCATTACTGACTGTTAATTAGTCCTGTAGCACTGAAGTACGGACCTTCGGTATTAAAATAATTCTGTTGTAATTTCCTGTTTTGAAAATAAGTATGGATTTATGTGAACTTAATCACTATCTTAACGAGTTCTTCAATTATTTTTATTAGAATCAACTTTAACCTAAAATTAATTAAAAAATGTATTCATTTTTGCTGCGGCAATTACTTGCCTAGCCACTATAATAAAAAAAACTAAACTTCACCACTTGTTAGTTTAATTAGTTAATTATGAAGTATAATTGGATTATTTTAATTTTTGCGGGTGCATTAAATTATTGTACATTAACATTCATTTACACGTGCATGAGAATGTTTCGCGACGGTGCAATTTCCCACTTTTCGCGTTTAGTTACGAAAAGTGGCCAGATTATGAGTGCGGGTGCATTAACATTAATTCCAGTTTCAAAGTGTCATCGCCGCAACGGTGCAGTGTGCAAGAAGCTAGTCGCCGTGCAATCCGCCTGGATGAAAGTGTGAAGTTGATTTAGTTTCACGCCAAATATGTAATAAAAGTTCGAGACTAAAATTAACTTTATAAACGCTGAAGTTTTGATAGGAGTCGTATTTTATGTCGACGCTTCTGAAATTGCATAAAATATGAAACTATTTTACTGTCTGTATATTAACAAGTTTACCCTCTGAGCATATACGTACATATTCGTATGCTGAATTTTTAGCGATGCGACTAATAAATCTTCTCCTTCTTCTGGGTAAAGGCCAATGACCTGTTATTTACCTACAATGGAGTAGGTTTTGTGAGCCCGCTTTGCGGATACGAGGCTAACCTAACCTGTCGAACAGAGAAGTTCCACTACATGGTTTACGATTGTCAAAGATGTTGGTCTTACAACCGGGACCGACAGCTTTACGTGCCCTCCGAAACACGACCGGTTGCATATGCCACTTTATTGGTCGTTCGTAGTGCTCCGCTATGCAACCAGCAACTAATAAATTTGTTTGCTAAATTATTTATAATCTAACTAGTAGACCACACAAACTCAGAAAAGAACAAAAATATCAACATATAGATTCTTTGTTTTATCAAACATAAATAGTTGTTGAAAAGTGTAAGGTTAGGCGAGGCATGTATACAGGGCGTATGTGAAATGGCAGGAAAAAATGACAGTGTGGCGTTCTCTAGCGAAAACTAAACCATGAAGTAAAATATAATTATATGTTAAGCTCTATATTTATTGAGCTATTTGCATTTAAAGTTGATTAAACTTCGCAATATTATATGTGCGCACTACTTTTGCATTTTTAATAGCGTATTAAGGATATTAGGTTTTCTATCGCTAGCCAAGGTGATTTCACAATATTAGTCTTAGTGTTATATAATAGTTACATTTGCTTTTTATTGTAAGTGAGCTCTCATAAACATTGGAGCAATAAGTAATCTACAAATGCAACTACCAACCTGCAACAATATTGCTATTGGCTATGTACCTATGTTTCAGTGCTGAGGTCTCACGTCAAAGCAACGGAATGTTGGTTGTACCAAAAAGTTGTTATTTGTACAGCAATCATTGATAACGTTCATATTATATAATGCCTAAATAACTAAAGCGACTTCTTCTAGTAAACGATGTAGATAGAAATTTTTTTATTATTTATTGCGTATTATCTATCTCGGCTGCATTTTCATTCTCGATAGTCCTGCTGCTTTTAGTCGTTGTCGGTCGGCGCTCCCATACATAGATCATAAAAACCACCGCCGCGCCGTTAGGCGGCAGTATCTTTTGTATACAATTCAGAGGATACAGTGCCGCCGCCGCAAGAGGACCTACTGCAGCACTCTTTCGGCGGCGGACAGCGCTGTGTCTTTTGATGTTGTTAGTAAACAACCGCAGCTGGTAATTACTCAGGTTTTTCGAAGGCGGCCTGACTTTTGGTCTATTTGCTATATTTTGATTAATGGGAACGCTGCTTTAATTTTTTTAATTTGCGATTTCAGTAAAGGTTTGTATCTGAGGGCAAGGCTCGCGGGCTGCAGATTTTTGCTTGGTCGGCATTGGGTTGGCCACTCCTGATATATACACTCTAGCCTTCAAAATATAAATTTTTTGAATATTTTAAGAAACTGGGAAACATAGTGGGTCAGAACGTTTTTCTTATTATACGAAATAATCCTGTAGATTATGATACTGATTTATATTTTATCGAGTTTTACAAAACAGTTGGGATATTTTTTGATACTTTTAGTTTTCGTGCTTAATATTTTCACGATTTTTGTGTGCTAATCGCAAATAGTAGTTATTTCGATATATTGTCCCGTGCACTTAAGAAAGTCGAGGTATCCACTGTATTCTGTATTACTGCTTCACGGATAACAGATTTCTTGTTTTCTTTAAATTATGAGAGGGTATTTGCTAGTATGTCAAATTTATTAGTAATATCTTATTTTCTTCTTTTAACGAATATTTCAATTCAAATCGACTTTATCGCTATAAAACGAAGCAACAGTAAATTTTAAATGATATTAATCAGTGGCAACTGAGCAAGTGTGATTGGGCAGCCCTCGAACTTCTAAAAAATAGGCAAATGAAGTCTATTGCTATTAACTTATCAGTAATCGGTATTTACTAAGAATTTCTTAGACGTTTGCAAAACTACATGCATTTTATTGACAGTGGAAATTTTGTAAGTGCAGTTTAACTATCCCGGAGATCTAAGGTAGTACATTGTCCATCAGCTCCTACTAAGAATAGTTCAAAGGTGGTGTTGTATTTGTACCTAAATCTCTTGAAATAATTATAGAGGGAAAATTATCCTAAGTGGAATGGCAAAACACTTCTACTTATCAAAACTTCTATTAATCAAAATTAGCTTTATCGAGAGATTTGCATACATAACACTATGAATATTTGGCTGGAAGTGTTATCGGAATGCTACTAATCGAGAAACTCGATTAATCCGAGTTTTGATACAAAGAGGTTCTACTGTCTCAAACTTTAATTTATTCACTGGTGTTTTTTTTTTGTGGGAAAAACGATTTGAAATTAATTAATATTTTAGGTTTTAAGAGGATATGCCAAAAACAAAATACTTAGTATTAATCATGAAATATACAGAAGTAACATTTAATTCGA
>JABXWE010015972.1:0-28393 GCA_014611495.1 Limonius californicus | reverse complement strand
GTCGGCCTATTTCTGCTACTATGGCTAACCACCGACGCCAGGGAGCGATCCTACCACACCTGGAAATTTAGCCTGTTTGAGGGTTCTTTTGACGTGCCCAACAACACTTGGACACGGGGCCTACGATTTTACTTCCTATCCGAGAAGAAGCGCCATTTTCGCGTTTTTTATTGCTCAGACAAAAACCACCGACCTCGGCGTCCGAATTCGAACCCAGCACAGCTGCGTGAAAGGCATACTGCCAACCTATCCGAGCTACCGGCGCCGGTCATTTGGTTGTCATCTATTAGTTTCAATATTTCTGTTGGGACTTCATCCGGCCCGACTGCCTTTCCCCCTTTTGACATTTGAAAAGCTCTAATTACTTCATCTCGCGTGATTTTGGACCCTTTTTCTCCTTCATAAACGTCGCTTTGCTCTGGTCTGTCATCTGCAACCAGCTCTTCGATGTATTCATTCCATCTTCTGATTTTATGTTCTAAGTCAAGTATAATTATCCCTTATTTATCTTTTAAGATGTTTGACTGTTTTTTCTTATACGTTCCCGTGGCTTCCTTTATTTTCCTGTGTACATTGAACATGTGTTTCTGCTGTAATTTTTCTATCTCTTCACATTCCTGTTTCATCCAGTTTTCTTTTGCTTCGAGAATTTTCTGCCTTATCTGTTTATGTATCTTTCTGTATTTGTCTTCATCCCTTAGCTTATATTTCCTTCTCCTTTCCATTTCTGTTGTCATCCATTGTTTCTTCTCTTCTGTCTTTTTCCCCGTAAGCCTTGCTTTGGCGGGTATCATTAACGCTTCCTTTACAGTCTGTCATTTTTCGTCTACGACGAAAGTTGAAGGTTGAAGCTAAGCTTGTCAATTTTATTTAGACTTTTCTTTACTTCCTGTTTGATTTTTTCGCGTATTTTTTCATCTCTCAAGTGGTTCGTATCAATTCTTTTTGTGTTTGTAGCTACCTCTACCTTTTAAAGTTTTAGTTTTTTTTTATTTATTTATTTAACAAGCTTGAACTACAGAGGCCATTAGCTTGAAAGTAAGACAGAATTATGTATAACTATATTTTTTGAATCAGGTTGGTTAGATTAAGGAATTTTATAATTTTAATAGCTTCTATTGTAGGAGGGAGTTCACATTGTTGACGTTGTAAGTTGTATTGGTTGCACAATATGATTATGTGTTTTACTGTTACTGGAGTGTCGCACGGTATGCACATGGGTGGCGGTATTTTCTCCAATAAATATGAGTGAGTTAACCTGGTGTGTCCAATTCTCAGTCTAGTTAACGCAGTTGCGTCTTTTCTTTTCAGGTTAGGTATATAATTCCAGGTTGCTGTTGATGGTTTTATGAGCTGTAGTTTGGTGATCGTGTTGTCCCATTGTTGTTGCCATTTGTATTGGATGTGGATTTTGTAATGAAGTTTCAGGTCTATGGGGTATACTTTTTTTATTATTGTAGAGTTTGGGGATGTTATTGCTTCCCGCGCTGCAGTATCAGCTTTTTCATTTCCTAGGCTTCCTACATGGGATGGGGTCCAGCAGAAAATTATTTCATTACCAGAGTTCATAGCTTTTGTATAGTTTTCTAGTATGTCAGTTACCAGTTTGTTTGATGAGTTCTTATCCTGTATCGCTTGCAGTGAACTTAATGAGTCTGTTACTAATAAAACTAGGGTGTGGGAGTGGTCCTCTAGGGCAGAAATCAGTGCTTGCAGGATTGCTAATAATTCACCAGTGAAGACGCTATTTGATTGGTGTAAACGAAATAGCAAACTACTGCTGCTCCTACAGCTACGTCGGTTTTGGAGGCATCCGTGTAAAGTTGTGTGTGGTTTGGATGTTTTCCGAGGATTTTTTGGAAGCTTGTTTGGAGGAGATTGTGGTTTGTGTCCAATTTTGGATATTTGCACATTTCTATATTAACGGCAGATATCCATGGTGGTATATTTAATGGTTTATTTTTTATTAGTGGAGGTAGGGTTTGATTGATAGTTGAGAGGATGTTGTTGATTCTGGTGTGTAACGGGAGTGTTTTTTTTGGGTAAAATCGTTGATGTTCACTATTCTCATAATGGGATAGGTGTAAATAAATAATAAAACTTCGCCCTTTCGCCCTCTTCACTTATTTTTCTTGTTATTGTTATGAATTGACGATTTGATTTGGATAATGCATTACTCCCCCTTTGTTATATTTAATCATTCTACAATTAATGCTTTTTAATTTAAGAATGATTTTTTAAATAGTTAAATTTTTTGGTAAATTTTTTGGTGAGAAAAAATTTTTGTTTGATAATGGGCCACAGTATGTCCCGAAAACGTTAACTAACTAATACTTCATTTATTAAATTTTGTGTGGGATTCGACATTGAAGTTTTATTATTTATTTGTTTTTTTGGGGTTGTTAAAGGTAGTACGGTTGTTGTATGTTTTGGTCAGGTATCGATGGTTAGGATTTTTGGGGTTTGAGGCGCATGTGCATATATAACTTAACGACATTTGTTGTCTTCTGTAGGATAGTGGAGTTTCCCCGGATTCACATAAAATACTTAGTATGGGGCTGGTACGATATGCTCCTGTGGAAATTCTGAAAGCAGTGTATTGGAGGGTGTCTATTTTTATTAGTGTATTTGGAGTGGCTGTGGCGTAAGCAACGCATCCACAATCGATTTTTGATCTTATTAGGCTTCTGTATATAGAGGTGAGGGTGGATGTATCTGCACCCCAACTGTGATTTGCTAGGATTTTTAGCATATTGATCCTCTTTTTGCGTTCAGTTTCGAGTAGTTTTATATGTGGTATCCAGGTGAGTCTGGAATCAAAGGTCATTCCCAAGTATTTGAGCGATGGTGTGTATTCTATATTTTTATTGTACATTATTAGAGGAGGAATATGTACATTGCGCTTTCTTGTTTTATAAAAGTGTATGGCTTTAGTTTTTTCAGTTGAGAATTTAAATCCCGACAGTTTTGCCCAATTTTCGAGTTTTATAATTTTATTTTGTAGAAGGAAAGCGATGGATTCAATGTTTTTTCCCCTGCAGTAAATAATCATGTCATCAGCGAACAGTGATATTTTAGTTGGCTTCTCGATGTGTTCTACTACGTCGTTGATGGCTATCAAAAATAGGGTGACACTCAAGATCGATCCTTGTGGGACTCCATTTTGTTGATTGAACTTGAGGGACAAGGTATTTTGGGATTTTACTCTGAAGAAGCGTTCCTTTAAAAACAATTTGGTGTATTCCAGGATAGTACCGCTTAGTCCGTATTGTTGCATGGTTTTTATAATTCTCGATTTCCATACTAGGTCGTATGCTTTTTCTAAGTCAAGGCTCGTTTTAGTTGTATTTTTATAACAATCGGGTTGTGGTCCGAAGCTACGTTTGTCCCTGGATACGTTTTAGCTGATTTAATACTATTTCTATGCCGTCTTTGGATTAAAACATAGTCAATTTGGTTTCTGCATATATTCTGTGGCGTATCTTGTGGGGATCTCTAGGTTCAGATTCTTCTCGGTGGTAACTTAAAGAATGTGTTGGCGACTATTAGCTCTTTTTCTTAACAGCACTAGATCAGTCTGTCCCCTCGTTCATTCCGTTTTCCCAGAGCAAACTCACCGACATGTTCCTCGCTCCTTCCTTTACCGATGTTGGTGTTGAAATCGCCAATTATTAATGTCACATCACCTTTTTTGTTAGTTCAAGGATAGTATTTATTTGTTTGCAGAATCCTTCTACCTCGTCATCGCTTTTGTCTTTTGTAGGTGTATGTACTTGGATTATACTTATCTTGCCCGTTGGTGCGTATAGTTGTATTAGCATTACTCTTTCTGATAATGGTGTAAAGCTAGCGACGGCTTTGTCAACTTCTTTGTTTACTACTATTGCCACCCCTTATCACTTTTCCGGACCCTGGCCATCGTATGTCACTAATTCCAAGAATGTCCAATCGTAGTCTATTCATCTCTCTAATTACATTTTGTAATCTTGCTGCGCCTAATATACTTCTCACTTTCCACGTAGCAATTTTCATAGCTGACCCGGGGAATCCTCGCACCCTCTGGCCATTGAAGGCCTACCGGGGACTGAGGGCCGTGGTTTGTATGTTTTCACCCATGGTGATTGTACAAGGAAAATTTAATGAGGTGGTTTTCCGTTGCCTTCCTCATCGCAGTATTGTGGCCGGTTGGGCAATCTGTTACCTTCGCCCACAATATGAACTGTTGCTAAGTCGTACCGAAGTCCATCCTCTCCGCCTTAACTCCTTACTGGTCGCTAGTGCTGCCCTCCTCCAGGTCTGTTGGTCCGCGGGAGGTATTTTATTTCCCTCCTACCCTCCACATCTGGAGGGCCTTCCCCTATCCGCCACCTGGGGACGCGCCCTCTAGGAGTTACAGGCTCCCCCTTTTTAGGCTTTATCACCGCAGGAAATTTATAATGACCTGTCCGGAGTGTTGAGTGATTCTACCCCGTCATATTAAGTTTAAGAATTGGTGCCGGGATTTCAAATTAGGAAGGAAGTCGTGTCATCATACACCAAAAAATGCCATCATTCAAGAAAATATTGATGATATGGTAGTGAGTGATCGGAGAATTACGGTCAAATATATTGCTGAGACATGTAGCTTTTCCGTTAGAAGCGATGAGAAAATTATGCAGGAGAGTCTGAAAAAACTCTGCGGACGCTGGATTCCAAAAATGTTGTCATCTGATCACAAGCGGATCAGATTTCTCACTTCTGCGAGCAATTTGATATTAATGCACACGAATTTGTACGGATTTTTGGAAAGATTTGTATTTGTAAATGAAACCTGGGTTCGTCACTTTGATCCAGAGTCAAAACGGCAGAGCACGGAATGGCTGCATCCAGGTCCCCCACCCATGAAAGTTCCGTATGATTTTAACGCCGGAAAAATAATGGCAACAGTGTTTTGGGATTCTGCGGGAGCTCTTCTTGTTGATTATTTACCACGTGGTCACACAATATCTAGAGACTATTACGCAAAACTCATACCAAAAGTTCGTACGGCAATAAAGCAAACAGACGTAGAAAATTGAAACGCAACCTTCTGTTCCACCAAGAAAATGCTCCCGCTTACAAGAGCTGTGTTTCTATGGCTACTATCCACAATGCTGTATTTGACATTTTAGAACAACCCCCATATTCGCCAGATCTGAACCCAAATGACTTTCACCTGTTCCTGAAATTAAAAGAATATCTTCGGGGAATTCATTTTTCGAACAATGAAGAGGTGATGGCTGTGGTAGAGGTAACGTTGAACTAAGTGTGTTAACCTTTTAGGAGGTTATGTTGAGAAATAAAGTTGTTTCAATTGTCTGAGGCATTTGCTTCTACATCAGGGACAATAAATGATTAACCAACCTCATATGTAATGGGAAAGTTTTAGCCCACTTGTTTCAGTTTAATGCTGAATATTCGAACATATCAACACACAAAACAAAAACGATGGTGCTGTCAAAGGAACAAATCCTCTGTACGATAATAGTTGAAGACAAACCAACCGAACAAGTGATGACTTTCATTTATTTAGGGGCAGAGATATCAAGTCAACATAACTTATACTACGAAGTAAGGAAACAGGTACAAAAGGAGCTAGAAGATGAATCCGTTTCTGGGTATCTGAGAGACACAATATGGAAAAACAAATCTTTACATATAGAGACAGTAAAGTTAAAATATACGAGACAACCGTTAGGCCAATTCTTACATATGGAACAGACAAGAGACACGGCAAGAACAAAACAATTGCTGCGTACAATGGAAATGAATAATCTCCGAACGATCATAAAAAAGGCACGATTGGGCAGTCAAGAGTCAGAAATCAGATAGTAAAAGAAGATTGTCAAGTAGGAGATATCACAAAGTTTATAAAGCAACGAAGAAAATATTTGGACGAACACATTGGAAGAGCGAGTAATAATAAATTAATTAAAACAACCAGAGACTGGGAACCACAAGGGTATCGTAACCCAGGAAGATCACTACAGAGATGATCAGAGAGCTGGTGGACATCAACAGAGTCCGCGTTACAAATTTGTTTGAAGAAGAACAGGCATCCGGTCTACTATAAAAGCAAAAGCAAAAGAAGAAGAAGAAAGAGAAGAAGAAGAAGAAAGAGAAGAAGAAGAAAAAGAGAATACTCAAAACACACTAATTTTTAAAATAGTTCTGCAGAAACAGTAATTTTATTTGAATAGTCGCAACATGTGCGCTGATAAAAACTAATATTTGCGTTTAATATAAGACACGTTTTTAGTTGATGGATTCAAAGGGCAAATCACTGCTGTTGTAATTATAGGTAGTATTTGTAGTATGCCCTAATATGTTGGAATGGGTCTTAATATTTCGTAGTAGGTGTAACAAATGTGGTTAAAATATAATAGACATGAACAGGTTGATAGTAGAAGGTAGTAACTGAAGTAATCGATTTTATTTGAGCCGTACATTGCAATCATCTTTGATATACCTAGTTTGTCTACCCTAAATGAAGGTGATGTTTTCCAATGGCTTATTATGTTAAAATGCTTTAGTCTTCATGCCGCATTTATATGCTAATGCGTGTAGTTTTCATATACAAATAGGGCTGTAATCCTATTTAACAAAATTATTTGTTAGATGTTGATATTTAAAAGTTGGTAGTTACCCTGTAGAGTTTATAGCATTATCTGTGCGCTAATCTAATTCACTTTCCAAGAACATCTGATAATAGTATGAGTGTAATTAACAACATAATTATTAGAGAAGCTGAGCGTTGAAAATAAGCGGAATATTTCCTATTGGAACAAATAGTTTTAAATAAAATTGACTTCTATGTAAAATATTATTTGTAAATTTTGGACTAAATTTCAGTCTATACATTTAATTTTATATTATCTACATTTTTACCCGCTAAATGCTCAAGAACTACTTTTGACACTCCTAAGTCAAATTCTTAATTTACCTAAGATGTTTTCAAGAGATTTGTTGCTTATTTTAGTCGAATATCGCGGAAATTCGGCTGCATCCCGAAATTTACATGCTAGATGCTATCTAACTAGAAGACTACCGCCTGAAAAAAATATATTTAACGCCTTGAAACTTCTTTAAGAAAGAAAAGTAAATTTGTTAATTCCAAAAGATGTAGGCCGGCGATTGGGAATTCGGAAAATTAAGTAGTAGTATTAGAGGTAGTGAATGCGAATCCCCATGTATGAGATCTAAGCACAAATGTCGGTATAAAGGTATGGATCAACAAATAGGAACTTTTTGTTGATGGTCGTTGCTTAATATTTCAAAAGTTGTCAACTTAGTCAACTTGCAGAAACATTTTGTCTACACCAAACCAGCAAAATAATGAGGAACAGCTACATTTAGTTTCTGCTCCAATGTTGTAGGTTGCTCCAATTCAATCTGTACGCACACAATAACAAATTAATTTTGTTGGGAGTCATGACTGAAGAAGACACGTGTGTCTTACTGCTGCAGCTTATATTATGCGTTGCTAGCCCCTAGAACGTTTGCTTCTAATAACAAGACGTACATTGAAGGAATTTGTGTTCTTGTTCCAGCATGTTGCTGAGTGTTTCCTATTTTCGTTTGATATTTACCGCTTCGAATTGAAACACGCAACTTTTGTTACTGGCTACAGAAACATGAAAGAACTTACAGAAACTTTTGGAAATAACCGGAAACTTGTTTAAGAAACATGGAACAGCAACTAAAAGTTTCTAGTGGTTCCTCCAATGTGTACTTACCTTTAGTGCAACTTCAGTTAGAAGAATTCTGAAAGTAAATCTATTCCATCCATAATGACCCTCAAAGAAGATTGCAATTTTGTAATTTCTTCCGGAATCAACTTCTTTTTGATCTATCTTTTATAAATTGTATATTGTTTAGGGACTAGGCAAAATTCTCAAACAATGGTAGATTGAATAAGCATGACTCGCGCTATTACGTGCAAGAGAATCTGCACCCATTTTTAAAGCCTTTTTATGTGGAATAGTAGGTAATCTTATGCTGGATCACACTTCTATGAAAATTTAACTGGACAACGTTACTTGGAAATAGTACAAAACATTTTCTCTGGGTCGTTGGAAGATGTAGAACTGAATGTACTACAAAACCTTTGGTACTCAGACGATGGCTGTCAGTTGACTACACTTTGATTGTTAAATAGAATAATGTATTTGGGGAAAATTGGATTGGAAGAGGAGTTGTGCATCCATGGTCACCAAAAAGTTGCGATATCACTCCACTAGAATTTTTTCTTTGGGATATAATTAGAAAAAGAAATAGTATACTTAACTCCGGCCATGAGCATGATTTATAAAACAAAATAATCGAAGCATGTACATCAATTTCACCTGACATACTTGCTCAGTTCCAAAATCGTTTTTAAAGAGAATTAGAAAATACATGGAAGCGAATGGAGGCAATCTTGAAGATTTATTGAATTAAATAAAAATTTGTTATTTATTTTTTGCTGATATCACTTGTGCAGTTTTTACTGTGGTGCGGTTGCACCTGTGGTTGTTTTTCTTGTTAAATACTAATATAATTAATGGTAGTAAAATTGTTAATTACTACAGTAAGGGATGATCTTGACAAAAAGCAACTATCATCCATTTCTATACTCAGCTGCTGTGGTACATGTTTGTTGGATTGCGTCAACTTTTAAGGGGAAATTTCTTGCTGGCCCGTCCTATATAAAATAGACGATGAATTAGAAGATGACAATTTCGATTAAGAGTTAGAACCTTTAACAAATGAATCAGGTGACAATTTGCGAAATAATTTAAGCGATTCCTTCGTTTTGAAAGTGCTATTATTTTATATCAAACCCCCAAATCCTCGTTTGCAATGTTCTAAAAACAAAAACAAGAACAATAAAATTCACACCATAAAGAATGCATCCTTTGTTGATTGTACCGACAAATACAGTGACATGTAAGTAGGAATCGTGCGATTCTATATTAACAGATAAGTATGAAAGGTATTTGTCATTATTAAATATTTTATTTGAGGGCAAAGATATTAGTTATTTCTTAATATAACTGAAATCGTTACAGCGAATACCTATTTTGACAAACATCGTGTCGTAACGAACAAATACATACATGAGGTACCATCGAAAACATACTTAAATATGTGTAAATAATTGTTTGTACAAAGATTTCTGTTAAAACGAACATTACTCATACTTTAAGAAGTAACTACAAGTTGATCCTTTCATCAAATTTATATTTACAACCGTAATTACGTGCTTACTTCAAAATATCTATGGGTAAATGTAGGCTGTACTTTTCGGAATTGACAATTTTATTTGTAAACAGAATTCTGCACAGTAAGCAGATTAGGATTAGAAGAGCGACAAACAGCCCAATGTTGTCGGAAATCCTTTGTGACAAATTTCAAAAATGTAACTATCGTAATAAGAAATATTGTAAATATTTGTATGTAAATACGGTTAGTAATTATTGCTGAAATGTAGAAATATTCGTGCTCAAGAAGGAACTTGCTTTAATATAATCCAAGGAAAATATAAAATAGCTAAGCTATCACAAAGCAGATGAGTAATATCACATTTCACCATTCTGTATAAATACTACATTGCCACCTTTTTTCATACACTTGTTTATAAATAACGCCTTTTATAACAAACAAAAATATAGGGTCCTACAGTTTGCTACAACGAACTTGTATTATGTTTTGTGTATCGTATTCGATGGGTATAGCAGATCTTCTCGTTAACAAAATTTCCGCCGATAATAAAATAGTATTGGTGTAAAAAAATTGTATATAAATCAAGTAGTTTTCAAATTTAAACACTTTCCACTGATATCTGTTAGGATTTTCCTAGCAATTTCTTTGTGATCGAGTACGCAGCAATCATATCACCAAATTATACAATAGATTAAAGTAGGACAAACCTATAGCAGCTAATGTTTAAATCCCTACTCAAATGCGATTACCAGTCAGTAGGTAGCATGCAATTTTTAAACAATAGCGTTCGTGCTGGTCGGCCTGTGGTCAGGACTGCATTTGACTTTCTTGACAATGGCAGTAAAATCCGGCAATGCAAATTTTTATTGAAACGGGGTATCATTATAATATTATATCATAAAATGTAATAATAAAAGTATAGTATAGTAGTAAGTAAGTAGGTAAGATTAAATTAAAATTACTGGCTGACCGTCCATCTATTCCCTGAATATTGTTAAATCTCTTAACGTTATGATGAGTACTGTTGTCCACTAACGATGTAGGTAACCACGTTAAATTTGTATTGCAATCACTTGTTTTCGAAAGTATGGTAATTTGGTTATTGTTCTTCTTCTTCTTCTTTTTTCATTAGGAATATTCCTGTTTCTTCTGTCTGCATTCTGTAGATGACGAGAACCAACCTTTTGGGCCCATCTCTTACGTGGTTGTCCTGGTAGTCTTTGTCCAATTGGTTTTTGCGTTTTGGCTATTTTCGCTATTCGGTCATCTTGCATCCGGTCTACATGGTTATTCCATTCTTTCTTTCTTCTTTTTGTCAATTTGACTACGTCTTGGATATTGCAGCTTTCTCTTACGGATACATTCGATTGTCGGTCTTGAATCGATATATTTGTTACAGTTCTTGGGGGGGGGGGATATTCTTCTGTTGAAACTAGTAGAAGAACAGAATTTTAAAATATCTATTTTGTTGATGAAACTGCCTTTGCAAACGGCCATAATGTTTTGAGATAACCCCCTACTTTTGCGAATTTAATCCGATCGAATGTAAGATACTGACAAACTACTTACTTGAATATTAACAGGATAATAACATGACATAGTACCGAATAAATGGTAATACGTTTAATAAAGCGTAATAATTTGTAATAAACCGCAATAAATGGAAGAAGGCGTTTTCATATAATATGTAATACTTTCGCGAAATTATTACCAATAATAACAATATGAAAATATTTTCCTTTGCGGTTGACACCATTTTACATATGCAAGATATTATTGTTTGTATCAATCTGAAACTTCTCAGATTAGTATAAGTATTTTAATGCTATGGAATCTTATAACTTTAAAACAAATAATGAATCTTTAAAAATATACAGGTTCAAACATTTGTTTTTTGCTGTATTACACAACTATCAGCCTAAAAAATTAATAACAATTGTTTACGTTAGATGTAGGTGTCCGTTCTTATCTGCTAAAATGCAATAATTTTTTCTACGACATTATTTTAATAATTAGTTGTGGGTTAATATAGAGTGAGTGCGGACAAAGTGCAATTGAAACTCAGGGTATGGTGTATTTCTACTTTTAGACGTAGAGAATATGGTTGGTTACCAGGAATTAATAGGAAAATACTAACCAATTAATAGTTAATGCTAATTAACGAACACATCTTTTTCTTCTGAACGTCACGTCAAAGTAACCAAATTATCCTAAATCTAAACTGTACAACTATCGTGGATTCAGCTCTTCACGTAGTAACATTAAAATACGCAACACTTTTTCACATATGGAAGTTTGAGGTTAGGTTTGATATTATAGTAAATGTTTGGTAATGAATCCCAATATTTTCCGTTGATTTTTCGTAATTACTTAAATGAAATTAGGAAATTACCACTTCATTTCAAATAAGCGGAATTATCTTAAAAAACACTTTTATATTTAAAAGTTCATGACAAAGTACTCTTAGTAGGTGCTTAATAAAATATCTGATACTTTAACAATCAATAATGAAACTGATATGGAATAAGTTTTTACTGCATATTATGTTTCCACGTGACTGATTTGGAAATTAAGGGGCGATAGGCCTTAAACAAGAGCGTAAAATTAAAAAAAATGGATAATGATTAAATCTTAGATACAATCCTAAATTATTTGTCTACATAGTTGCCATTCGAATTTAAACACTTAAACACAATCATATCAAAAACCAATTTTTATACTTACAAACTTCTTACGATGGAGGAAGAGATAATATAGTCACGCGGCGCTAAGTCGGGACTGTATGGGGGTGGTTAAAAATTTCCCAGTTGAATTGTTCAGTGAGTTGCACAGTGCGAGCAGCCACATGTGGTCGGCCGTTATCGTGCAAAAGCACGACTACACAGGTCGCCAATCCTCGCCTTTTGTTCTGAATCGTCCTTGCCGCCAAATAACAAAAGCGGAAGATGTATTTGAGAATGCTCTTAAACTAAAATGGTCGTAAGCTGGGCACATTGCAAGAACTAAAGACAATAGACGGACGATGAAAATAGTACAATGGGGACCGCGAACGGAAAAAGAAATAGAGGAAGACCGCCATTGAGATGAACCGATGATATCAAAAGAACGGCAGATTACAGCTGGCTCCAAAAAGCATAAGTCAGCATTCAATGGAGAGGTCTAAATCCTACAACGGGAAGATATAGACAGATGATAATAACACCTTTCCTTTCCTAAAAACTTTCTTGAACGTTTACACGTTTTGACTTTAGAGGAACTCAAATGCTTGCACGGCATTAATTGTTACTTCTGTTCAATATTTCAGTCAGTCACAATGTGATTTATTTAGGTACTCATCGCCATCAGTTCGTAGCGATGCAGAAATGTCAGTGCAGACACCATTCGCTGGTTTTTGTGAACATCCATCAACATCATTGGCACCCATCTTGCACAAAGTTTTTGGTACTGTAACCTGTTTGTGATAATTTCATACAGATCCGTACGTGAAAGTTAAGGAAAATTTAAGCCATTTCCGAAATCGGGAAACACCCATCTTTACGAATTTCCTTATTCACTTTTTCCTCCAGAGCGTCGTTGATAACAGAAGGTCTCGCGCTTCGTTCTTCATCGTGCACGTTTGTTCGGTTATCGCTGAAATTGTTATACCAATGTCTGACCTCTCCTTCATTCATGATGCCTGAGTCATAAACCTCGTATATCTGACGGTAAATTTCGGCAGTATTTCCGTTTCTTGCGTAGAAAAAACGAATCACAGCACTCACTTCACACTTGGTGGGATTTTCAATCGTAGTGTTCATTTTGTTGCTTCATCGAGAGCTGTTTTCAACAAATATTTTTAAAATTGCAATGTATTTGAAACTATTTGTTTTATTCTTGCATTCTTTTGAAACGCTGTAATATATAAGTATAATGCATTATTAATGCATTTTTTAATGTTGTTTAAAATAATAAACTGTTTAATGTGTTTTTATCAATTAATTTATAATTTAATTTTGAGTTTTATAGAAAATTAATTACTGATTTTCAAAGACATTTTCTTCAATCCGTGAATTTACTTAAGTAACATAACGTACGTATTTAATGTATGAGACATCGTTTCCATTGTAATTTTAATTACATGCTATTTCCAGTCTCTGCTTGTAAAAATAAACGTTTTAATGCCGATTTAATAACAAATTCATTAATTTAAGTGTTTCATGGAAAAGAAATCATCGATGCCAAGTATACATAAGTAATCAGAGGTTTCTATTTTTATCGATTAGAACAATAGAAAAAATAAGAAAATTATTTCTAAGAAACACTTTTACTAAAGTTTAATATTTTACAATGTTTAGTTCTAATAATCAGTTGTTAATTTAATGTAATAGTTTGTAAGATATTTAATTATTAATTTTTAAATATTCATATAGGGTTCAAGAGTGATGTTAAAGAATTATATAACACAATATGAAACGGTTCGTTTCAGAGAAAAACATAGAATACTTTTAAATTATTAGTACTAGGTTTTTGAAAAACATGCAACATTTTAACCTTTTTTTAGTCTTTGGGACATGATTTAAATTCATTTTTTCAGTATGGCACTCCCAAGTTTGAAGTTTCATCGGAAGTAAATATATGAGTAAAGCATTTTTTGTACATCGGCTTTGGTATGTTTTAATAATATTTATAAAAATCTTTTTGTAACCCTTTCCTATTACTGAGGAAAATGAAAACTTATCTATTTTATAAAATTCTAGAATGCGCATTAAGCTTCAACTACTTGATAGTATTACTCTATTTATTCTATTTGTAATGTGTGTTGTTTAATTAATGGTTACGACACCAAAGTGTATTAGTTGTAGAATTTTTCAATCCATTTTGATTAAATTTCTCGTAATTGAGATCATTTCAAAGGTTACACATTGCTAAATAGTTTTATCGCCGTTGTACCATTTTGCAATAACACGCGTTCCAAAACTCTTATCTTTATCTCCAAAAAGATAATATACATTTGCAACTTTTGTTGAACAAGGATTGTAACAAGAGATGTGCATGTGATAGCGAAAATACTTCATCTTTGAAGTACCTATCGCTTACGAAATGTACTGCGCGTTAATTCCTAAATTGCGTTCCCAAAGGAATTGAAAACGAAACCCAAAAGCAGGGGCCCAGTAAGGGAGCTTTCATATGTTATAGGTGCATATTTAACATACTTATTAAATTAACCCAGTTTTTTTTTCTACTAAGCTGTCGCTTCTTATCCGAACGTGCCGATATTCCAAACCCTTAATCCGATTCTGGCCTGCAGAAGAAAATGCCATTTTGATAAATTGAATTACTGTCAGCAAATGATTGAAAACATGGTGTCGAGTGGTAATGCTGCGAAATTGCTTCTCATCATTGCGTAGGTGGGGCTTATAAAACTTGGTGACGCGATTCCTGCGGGAGCGACATATTGACAGCTTCAAGGGTGAGGAAGATTAGAATAAACGGGCTAAACGGCTTATTAATTTTTATTTTTCGTGATATTTACAAAGTTGCGTTTGAATAGGAAACAAGAAGGTTGTAATTGCAAATTTCGTTAAATCCGTATTGCTTAATTAATAGTGGAGACGTCCTGTTCAATATTCCGATAAAGTTCTAGACAAGCTTACAATCAAATTTATCTTATTCCATAGGATTAAATTTATCTGGTAGTAGAAGCAGCCGACAGTAGGTACTATTTCGGCAAGATAGAGCAGCTACGAAATATTTCGAGCAATGTAGATGCAAATAAAGTGTTTACAAAATTAATACTATTTTTCTGGTGTAGTAACTAATAAATAGATAAATTTTACAAATTGAAGAAGCGGACATTTTTGTCATGCAAATCTAGACCGCAGAATTAATGACGTAATCATTTTGATTTTTTGGATGATTTAAATTTTTCCGAAGATTTAAATTAAAGAAATCCACTGTTCAAACATTACTGGAAGAAATACAAATTAGTTACACCAAATAATAAAGTACTATATAGTTATGTAGACGAAATTGTTTATATTTCATAAACCATTGCATAACACCCATAGAGGAGGCGCTTTTATGTAACTTTGCGTTTTGATGCAAGCGGTTCATTATATTATATTACTGCTGGTGGAATCTGTGGCGTTAGTAAAGCTACATCAGAAAAATAAGTGATTGTAAAGGTTACACATACAATTACAAATTTAAATCTCGTATTTTACTACCTTCACTTACCCTCTTAAAGAAATGGCAAAACACTAGAAATCCTAGCGATAAGACCATTTTAAATAGATTGGCAGCTATGATCAAACGCGAAGTTCAAGACTTAAAACAGATCTCTACACAAAACTTTTTGGCAGAACTTACTGACGACCTGACAACTGATTACTCCCTCTGGAAAACCACCACGAGGATTAAAAGGCAAACTACCCAGATACCTACAATTCGTAAAGGAAGAACTTGGACAAGAAGCTACCAGGAGAAAGCCGATGTTTTCGCGGAACATCTAGAAAACACGTTCCAACCATACGAAAATCGACAAGTGGATTGGGAACAACAACCAACGATAGAACATAGAGAACCTATCCAGCCAGTGACCCCAAGGGAAGTAATAAATGAGATCAAGCACAAAATTAGCTCCAATAAAGCGCCGGGTTTTGACGTAGTTAATGGCGAGATGCTAAAAAAACTACCTCGGAAAGCGATAGTGAAAATAACAACCTTAATTAACAGTGTGCTCAGACTAAGATACGTACCCAAAGCCTGGAAGTGCGCGGAAGTGATCATGATCCCGAAACCGGGAAAAGACCCTAACGAAGTACAGGGGTACAGGCCAATAGACTCAAACCGATCATCGATAACAAACAGCTTGTTCCGGAACACCAATGCGGTTTTCGGGATAAGCATTCTGCAGTCGATCAGGTGCATCGAATTACAAATGTAATTGAACAATCGCTTGCAGAGAAAAAAGTGTGCGCAACCGTGTTCCTGGATGTGGTGCAAGCCTTTGATCGTGTTTGGCATAATGGTCTGTTTCTTAAGATGGGCAAATTCCTACCGGCCGAATACAGTCAGCTACTTAAATCGTACCTAACCGAGAGACACTTCCGTGTGAAACAAGACGACGCGTATTCCGAACTTAAACCGATAAAAGCGGGAGTGCCACAAGGTAGCGTGTTAGGGCCGGTGCTCTACCTATTATACACTAGTGACTTGTCCAAACCAGACGAAGTCTTAGTGGCGACGTTTACAGATGATACTGCCATTATGGCGATAAACTTAGATGTGAATAGTGCTACCAACAAGCTACAAAAAGCTCTAGATAGTGTAAATGTCTGGGCTAATAAATGGCAGATTAAACTTAATGAAACTAAGTTTAATCATGTCAACTTTACAAACAAAAAATACCAGTATGTTCCAGTAACAATTAACAACCAAGTCATTCCCCACTGCAACTCAGCTAAATATTTAGGAATGACGTTGGATGCGAAGCTCAAATGGAAGGAGCACGTCAAGAAAACACGGTCCAAATTACAACTAAAGTGCAGGAAGTTATACTGGCTTATCGGAAGAAAATCTAATCTTTCCACCTACAACAAAGTATTACAGTATAAGGAAATTTTAAAACTTGTGTGGACCTACGGCATCCAGCTGTGGGGGTGCACTAAGAAAACAAATGCTATGACGATCCAAAGATTCCAAAACAGAGTGCTGCGGAACATCGTGTGTGCTCCTTGGTACATTAGAAATACTGATCTTCACCGCGATCTACAAATGGCAACAGTCGTTAGCGAGATCAAAAGATTTGCAGAGGTTCACAAAGAGAAACACATCGTCATCCCAACAACGAATCCATCCAGCTGCTGGACAACACCAATTTAGTACGACGTTTTAAACGAGTGAAGCCATTTGAACTACTATTAGTGAAAAGTGCTATGTGATGTTTTAAAAAGCAGAGCATGGTGCGGGAGTTAAAACACTGCGGAAAATAGTGTGACTGCGAATAGCAAGATAGCGAACAACTGACTGGAACCACTGGGTGAAAGTTAGATTAAAGATCTCTTTAATAACATAGGCTAGCGCAAAAATAGCTAATTAGTTACTATGCGATGATTCTTGGACTACGACCTAAATAAAAAAATAATATATTTTCCTGCTAACTACGGCAAGTGATGTTAAGTAACGTCTTTCATAGCCCCTCCGGCCTTTAGTAAACAAACTATAGGTGTCTTTGTTTAACTCACTGCTTTTAAGCTAATGCTTTCTTTTCCGTGCACCCTGTACGGAACTTGCCACATAGTCTTTAGGCCCAGTGGTAGTTAAGAATTTGGCCGATACCTAACCAACAGGATAACTTGTATTGAAAGACGCAAGAACCCTGTCGGGTAGATTTATCCTAGGGGTTAGTTTATACGGCCTGACGACTATCGAAGACTTTTATCGGAATGTTGAAAGGCTGGGCCTTAGTCGGACAAGTCTTCTTTTTAAGGGATACAGTTTTGTCTGGTAATTTTTCTCACTTTCTGTTAAAGTGCCCACTTTTAAAATTAACAACTTAAAAATTTTTAAACTTTTTAAAAATAGTTAACAGTCATACTATTTTACGGAATAACGCCAACTATCATATTTGCTTTTACAGTCTATGGAGTATATTTTTAAAGAAAAGTTGAATGGCTACAAATGTAACCAAAAAGGGCGGATTAACTAGAGAAACAAAAATGTCGAATATTAAAAATGTATGATTTTCGAGACTACCATGAAGGTTTCTTTGAAAAGCAATGGTATACTGGAAGATGCGGAAACTTTCTCCAAGAAAATACCGTAGAACGGGGATATATGAAACGATTTTCCGAGGTTTTTGTTCATATTGTCAAATTGTCATGTCGTTTCATATTACCCGCAGTGTTTCATATATCCCCGTTCTACGGTACTATCGTAAATACGATCACCAAAAATAGACAATTGAAGATTATACAGTATTTTCGATTAGGGTGGGCTGAAAAAATAAACAGCGCGTCTTTACTTAAGCCTTGCAATTATAAGGTGCAATACAGTTGTTTAAAGTTAGGAAAGCATAATACAGTTGCTACAGTTAAGGCACATTCCAACATATTACGAATGTTATTGCAGCATACAGTTTATAGTGACACAACATAGAATTAGTGCGAATTAGTAAAACAAGCTACTGCCTACAATAAAAGAAGAAGAAGAAAAACGAAATTCGTTATTATCAGCGCATATGTTACTACTATTCATATGTAATCCTATTTCTTGCACAAACATTTTCAAATCGCTGGATATAGAATATTCGGTATAATAATAAAACACTATGGAAAATGTTTTTCCAACTATACAATTAACTAACAGGAAAGTGTTCCGGTGATCTGCTTTCAGTGTTACACAAATAGAGTATGATCAAAGAAATTGCCGTAGCAAAGAAAACAGTTAATTACATTTACTACAATTATTTAACAGTTATTAAAGCACAGCTCAGTTACTACATTTTTTTGTAGTCTAGAACACAAAATATTTTCTTGCATGCATACCTTAATATATCCACTATATGTTTATAAAAATCTGGTAACAGTCGACGTTCGAATTGCTTGACAAATCTGGACGGATTCCTTTCCCCAATTTTTCAAAATTTGTAATAAATGCAATTGCGAAGGCTGCGTGTGTGAGTCTAGCTATCATTACATTAAACTTTTCGGTAGATAGCTAAAAATATACAAATAGCTCGCAAAACGGCGGCCGGATGGTATACATTGTGCATATTATAGGGTTTTCTCCACTATAACGCATTTCTTCGAAAGGTGGTACACGAAGAACCAGACTTCGTAAGCTTTTGCTGAGATTGGCACAGATTCAAACATTAACTTAAATTGTAAAAGGTTTAAAATTGTTAATATTTGTGCTTTTTTGAATATGACAATAAATTATAACAAATTATTATTTGCATTTATTTATTATGAAGCATTCACAGGCCTTAGAGGCGCATCGCTTTTGGTGTGAGACAAGGCTAAGTTAGTTTGTTCAATGCACAACAGGGCCCGACTCTGCGGGTTACCGTGTTGGTGCGTAACCATGCTTAACCTGCGGTTGTCTGTGAATGTTTTTGTTTATGGTCTTGTTACATCTCTAATGCGACCGTAATTCGAGGAGTGCCATTAATTTGATGCCCAATGGCAAATGGAGACCGGGACCCAGTACCGACCACCCAGGGAGTTTCTGACCCTGGGGAGATTCGAACCGGGAGGAAGCGTTCGGACTATTACATCCAAAGCTTGGCTGTCTACCACTGAGCCATCCCACATGTTAGAAATATATTTTAATGTAAAGATAACCGAATGAGACGTACAGTGAGCATTTTCTTAAAACTATGTAGCTGTTTTCCTACACAATTCTTAATTTATATTGAACACGATTATGTTTGAAAATAGGGAACAAAAACTTAGTGAATGCTAGACCCCTTACGACAGTCTGTGCTTTAGCATTTTTTAAATCTTAAAATATGTTGTAGAATCCATCCAGGTTTATCAAGCAGTTTTGTTTACCAAGTGGGATGCTGATGTTATGTTGTGCATTCATAAATCTTACTAACTATTAAATAATTGTAATAAATGCTATAAACAGTACGGTTTAAAGTTTAAAAGAAACAAGAGAAGAAAAATAAAAGATTTCACAATCAACCAGTGCCGTAATAATCCACCCTCAATAATTAATATTTTGTCTTTATTGATTTCCAAACATATTTAGTTTTAAAGGTTTTATATTATTCTCATTTATCATTTTAAAAGCATAAGTAATTTTTTCCATAAATATACACCATACGAAAAGATAAGTTTGACGTTGTCCCAGTTTTGCGACAAAATAAAGGCTGCAGGATGAATAAAATAAGTATTCTCTTAAATATGGCTTTTCCACATATTCGTCCAAGCAGAAACTTGAATTTATCAACTGAAAAACTTTTTTTAATATTATTAAATATTTTAATAAACGAATATTTAACTTATTTGCAAATAAAAAAGAACGTAGAATGGATTTTATACATATCGTACAATTTATTAAACACGGATGTGTCATTGATTGATTTTGTTGTGTAATCTAGCAGGAAAGACGGGACAAAATAAAAATGTTAAAATCTTGCATAACTTTTATATGTTTGTAACCTCCAATCTTCATTGGGAGATAACAAATATGGCAAAAGTTCATTTTAAACACATCGGGTGTGTTAAACGCTCAGACAATGGACAACCGTACGAGCCGCCACTGTTCTACATGAAGTATAGCAACCCTAATGTTCCAGCAGTGAAATTCAATAATTTATTATGATGCAGTATGGTGTAACATTGCAAATTGTAACCTATTTTCAACAAATAGGCGTACGTGCCAATATACCAGGACGAATCGGCGTCTATTACGTTTGGTAACACGAGAGCTTTGGCACGTCGCCGTGTTTTCCAGTCTAGCAGGAAGGCCACAGGAAGATCATTGGCACTCATTTGCGCAAATTACACGGAAACACACGTGAATTGCATAACATTAATAACTTGCTGTTTACATCGCCAGAATTTTGATAAACTTCGATAAATTTGTTGTTCGAAACGTCTCTTGTTTGTTTCAAATTATGATATGTCTTGAGTTGCTTCTGATTAGGAATCTTGTGTCATCGAATTCATATATTTTGGTGTATTAATTAGGTAATTCTATTTGTGGGATGAAGCGTGGGCGGTGTTTTATTTTCGAATTAAATAGATTGCCGCTGCTGAGTGCTGCCGATCAATTACGCCGACGATTTTTCTCGCAATTTTTCTAGGAGCGGTTCACGTTTATCGCCCCCTTAACAACCACGTTTGCGCGAAAAGTTGTCATTAGTCTGTCTCAACCGATAGATTTCCTATAAATCAAACCAAATTAAGCTTCGATAAAAGCTTATTCGCACTGCTTGTAATTTATATGCCCGTCGAATCGCTAAAGAAGACTAGATTAAAAAAAACCTTGAGTACAGAAATATAGAATTAACGTAAACTTTTAGTTCCACGTTTACATCCGACTCGGAGGATCAAATTTGGAATGAACTTTTTCAGCTACTACCTGTTTGTTATGGTGGCACCTTGAGTATTCAATCTCCGATCGTTCGATATATTAGTTATCATCGCTTAGTAATCTGTGATGTCACATATAAATATGTACAAGTTTATGCATAAATTTGTTCGAGTTAAGTCAAATGTTTGGAGTGATATCAGCCTAATAATTTGTTAGAACCATAAATCAACCATTGAAGCCAAAACCCAGATGTTCTTAAATTTCGCAGTAGATTATGAATGGCAAATCTTAATTAAATGTGCTGACTTAATTGATTACTAATATAACAAATTAAGATAATTTACATTGTACGTTTGCAGCTCTTCTAGTATTATGTACAATCGATTACTTTTATAGGATACCCAAGTAATTAATAAAATTATCTACGGTAAGGTTACTAATTGGTTATTATAATTGATTTTCACAATAGATTGCTGTATAATTTTAGAACTATTTTACTATGAACAATAACAATGGCGTTGATATGCAGAGAAATATAATTAAATTAGAGAGAGATTGTTGAACGACCGGGTATCAAGTTCTAGACCTAAAGTCACAAAGTAGATCTGAAATTTAAACATAATAGAAGACTGCGACGTTACAATTATTGGAACGCTTATTAAATCCTCTTTCACTATGAACTAATTATGTTGTTGGCTTTCGTCAGCATATTAATATTTTATCAAACATTTAAATTGAGTTTGGTGGCATTCACAGTAAATTAATTTTAGAAGACAGCGTCCTATCAATGTGGAAATAACATGATAAAATGAACACATAAATAGTGGACAGGAATGCATTGTTTTCATAATTTTAATGTTTTTAAAATGCAATCGTTAGATATGTTTGTATATTACTTTTATGAAAGGTTTTAAACGAAATATTAAGCATCAGAAGTTTCGAAATTGCAAATCATGTACAACGGTTCTTTAATCCTTAATTTTTTAAATTCTAGAAGTCTTTTCGTTTTTCTGTCTCTCCCCATTCCAGCACAATTATCTCCGCCCCATGTTTTTGAATATATACATTTTTAGACTAACTTTCCTAAATGTAAAATCGACTGTAATAAGAAATTTGTTAATTGTTTTATGCCTTACTTCGTTGCCATTCACATTTATTATTATTAAAATATAAATATGAATTTCGACGAAGTAAAGCAAGGACAATTAACAAATTACTATCATCTTCCCTATAAGAACAAACCACATTATACAAGAAGATCTTGATAATACGAGATCGGACAAATATATAACGGGATTGATCAAATACAAACCATGTGAGGTAGCCATAGGTGAAAATACCTCTAGCGTCCTTCGAAGTAATCTCCCTCGACTTCTACCCACCGTTGACATCGACGATACAAGTCGCGGAAAGCCTGCTTAAACTTGTCGCGAGGAAGTGCGTTTAGTTCGGCAGTAATATTCCGTTGAATGTTTTCCACGTCGTTAAAGCACCTTCCCTTGAAGGTCAATTTCAGCTGAGGAAACAGCATGAAGTCCGTTGGAGACATCCGGCGAATAGGGAGGATGTTCTAAGACTGGCATATTTCTTGTCGCCAAAAACGTCTTCACAATCAAGGCAAAATACACTGGGGTATTGTCGTGTAAAAGGTACCACTTGCCGGAGGCTGCCAAATGCGGTCGCACAAGTCGAATGCGTTTTAGTAAACGCGTCATGACACCCTTGTAGTACAGGCTAGTGACGGTGACACACGGTGGCACAAATTCTTTGTGAATGATGCCTTGACTGTCGAAGAAAGTGATCAGTATGGTCTTCACTTTCGATTTCTGGAGACGGAATTTCTTTGGCCTGGGAGACGTCTTCGATCGCCATTCCATGCTTTGTCTCTTGCCTTCTGGATCGTACTGGAACCACCACGACTCATCACCAGTAACAATTGAATCCAGAAAATTTAGGTCACTGTTGGCTGTTGCATGAAGTCGCGGGAGGTGTCCACTCGATGCGCTTTATGCTCAGCGGTCAAATTGTGCGGTACAAATTTGTCACAGACCTTCCTTTTCTTCAAATCCTTCTCCAAAATGGTTCTAATGATTTCACGGCTAATACTCAGCCCCTGCTCCATCATTCTCAGTGTCAGTCGTCGATAAGCCGCCACAAGTTGTCGGACTTTTTCGATCATTACGGGATTTCTCGTTGTGATCGGACGACCCGGCTTCTGATCATCGTAAAGGTCCTGCCGACCTTCACGAAATCTGGCAAACCACTCGAAAACCCGAGTACAGGACATGGCCTCATCGCCGTACACAGTTTTCAACATCTCGAATGTGTCCGTGGCCGTTTTCACAGCAGTACAAAACGTTTGATTTAATCAAGAATGTCTAAGAAAGAAACTTATTCCAAACTAAACTACTCAAAAGGAATAGGGGATATTACAGTGTAATACACTTAAAGGTAACACCAATTGCATTTATAATAAAAAACTATCAGAACAATAAAATGTAACGTCTGTTTAGTAATGAACATGAAAACCAACAAAGGTACGTTTAAAGAAGAAATTTAACAATATTATTTAAAATCGTTATTGCCTCCTTTCACTTAACTTAAATTTATTAAATTCTAATACCGCGTGGCACCTCCTCTGGTAGTAATAACTGCTCTACGCCTTTCTGGCATACTCTCAGTGCATGTTCTTGTGGAATTCGGTGCCAAAGTACCGGCAATACATCCCTCAGCTGTTGCACAGTAGTAGGCCTTGGATTATGATGATCCAGCTGTCTCTGTAGAAGGTTCCATGCATGCTCGATTATTTATTACTTCCTCATCTCGGAGCGTCTCTAAAACAACCTGAGCACGATGGTGCCTTGCGTTGTCGTCAAGAAAAACAGAAATGCCAGTCCATCAGCGTTGCGGTTCAGAACATGATCAATAATGATCTCATGGGAATAACGTTGGCCCGTGAGTGTACCATTAAAGATAAGGAGGTCAGTACGCCACCCTAAAGAAATTCCAGCGCATACCATAAGACCATCACCAACAAAAGCAACTACTGGTTGGGTATACTGAGGTAAGGTACGATGTCCGGCACTATGATATACTCTTTGAGGCCGGCTATCATTGCTGACTCGTCCGAAAACAGTATATCATCCCACGGTGTGGGTGGTTGAAGCCTACGCCTTGACCATTCCACCGGGTGTTTTCGTTGATCCACAGTTCTTGCAGGACATCTCAGGGGGCGGTATGAGGTCCTATCTCAAACAATCGATTTCTCACAGTTAGGTCGGAGACTCGATTTCCTGTAGCATTCTGGAGCACATACTGTAGATGTCGGGCAGTTGAAAAGAGGTGCATTCTTGCATTAATTACCAGAAGTCGATCCTCACGAGGTGTTGTGATGCGAAAAGATCCTCTTCCAGGCCTTCTTGCAGCCATACCTGTTTCTCTAAGGGGCGAAAGGGCACGCAAAATTACGCTTTGCGTGGTTCTTAACATATCAGCAATGTCGACCTGGCGATCTCCTCTTTGGTGTATAGCAACGGCTAAATTTCGTTGATCTATTGTTAAATGGTTTCTCTGCATTGTTGTTTATTATTAAGAACACCAATGTAACACAAGAATGAATAAACAATGAACAAAAAACTTTAAGACGACAGGAAGGATTATTCAATCAAACACACAAACTTGACTTTACACTAATACGGTTAAACAATTGCAACTGGATTCGATTGTTTTTGGTTTTTTAACATCAAACATTGCCACTTGCTCTAATTATCAATAATAGACGATAATTAACCGCCAAATAAAAAATTTTAAAAACAATAAATCAGCCGGAGAAGATGCCTCCTGAAATGTTAAAAGCTGGCGGGGAGAAATTATTAAACCACCTAAAAGACTTGTTTAGCCAATGTTTAAAAGAAAAAAAGATACTATCAAACTGGAATAACGCTATAGTGGTTTTGCTACACAAAAAAGGAGACAAAACAAGATTGAAAAACTACAGACCAATAAGTATCTTATCACAAGTGTATAAACTGTTTAGAATAATTTTAACAAAAAGACTAGCAAATAAACTTGGCCAATATCAGCCATGTGAGCAAGCTGGCTTTCGTAAGTAATTCGGCACAAAGGATCATATCCAAGCAGTTCGAAATCTTATAGAAAAGACCAAAGAGTATAATATACCACTATATCTAGCATTCCTAGATTTCGAAAAGGCATTTGATTCTATAGAAATACTAGCTATCCTAAATTCATTACAAAACAGCCGTGTAGATCACAGATACACAAATATAATCCGGAACATATATGATAAGGCAACTTTGACAGATAAACTCCATACACAAATAAAGCCTATAAAAATGAAAAAGGGGGTAAGACAGGGAGATGCAATATCTCAAATTATTTACATTGTGCTTAGAGGACATCTTTAAAACGTTGGCTGGGATAATAAGGGAATTAGTATAAATGGCAAAAGGTTAAACCACCTTAGATTCACAGATAACGTTTTACTCATTGCAGATAATGTCCAGGATTTAAAAGAAATGTTATCAGATTTAGAACAAAAATCATTGGAAGTAGGGTTAAAAATATATACTGCTGAAAAAAAAATTATAAGCAGTGAGGGCTTACGAAACAACATCATGCTAGGAAGCAACGTCATTGAAGATGTAGAAAGTTATATATATTTAGGGCAGACAATTAGCTTAAATAAAAACAACCAAGAAAAAGAGATAAACAGACGAATTATACTGGCACGGAGAGTGTTCAGCAGTTGGGGAGAGGTATTTAAAAGTAACATTGAATAACAACTAAAAACCAAACTGTTCAACCAAAATACTCTACCAGTTCTCACTTACGTTTCCGAAACATGGACATTGACAAAACGAAATAAACAGTCACTGGCAGTTGCACAGAGAGCAATGGAGAGAGCAATGCTGCGGATAAGTTTAAAAGGTCTAAAACTGAATACTTGGATAAGAAGTAAAACGAAGGTGGAAGATACAATAGTAAGGATACTGAAACAGAAGTGGAGATGAGCCGGACACGTGGCAAGATTGGAGGATAATAGATGGACGAAAGTGGTAGTGGAATGGAGACCTAGACAAGGAAGAAGATATAAGGGAAGACCCCCCTATGAGATGGACGGGCGATATTAAGAGAGTGGCAGATTATGACTGAATTCAAACAACGAAGGACAGGCTGAGATGGCCTACATCCAATCTGGATCGATATACGCAGATAGATAGATAGATAGACAGATGCTTCATATTACAATATCCCTTTTAATTTTTGAATAGTTTATATTACCAGCACTACAAGAACCAAAAATTACATAACTTAGATCATCAAAAACGCTAAGCTAGAAGAATCAAAGAATAGTCCAGAATTAAAGACAACTTGCATATTCATTTAAAGGTACTTCACATAGAACGCACATACAAATCACACCCAATTGAATGTGACATTTTTGACAATGACATTAGAGAATTAGTAAGCACATTAAAATTTGAAAAATACGCAATACAGAAACACCAACTTTTAAGATTAGAACAAAATACATGTGAACTTAAAAATTATACAAAACCCAACACCATCATAAATTTCCATCCTCGTTTCGTCGATTCCAAGTTTGTCCATTCCCAAAATTCACTAGCAATATTACAGAAATTTTAGTAGTAAATTCAGAAAACATTCTCAAACAAAACCATTTCAATTATGCAAAATTTCTAATTGGCGATTTATTAAAAGACATGTCAGCAACGGACAAGCATTCAAACTATAATACAAACAACCGTAATAATTTATTGCTTTAGTCAATTAAAGAAAAATCACAACAAACAATCTAATCTCTATTAGAACAGATAACGGTAATACTTTAGTTGTTTTACATAAAGATAATTACATACAGAAAGTAATAATTTTATAACGACTTCAAGTGTAGACACCTTAAATAGAGATCCCACGAAGAATATAACAACAAACTAAAACAAACATTAAATAACTGTATTGTTACCTTAACAGATTATGAGAAAAGATAAATAATACATCTAAACACACAACCACCGAAACTATATGGTTCCATAAAAACACATAAACCTCAAATGCCTATTAGATCGGTAGTCTCATACATAAACGCACCCTACCACATGTTAGCAAAAACATTAAATAATATAGTTACTATAGTTTAGAATACACAACAAAATATTCAGTTAAACATTCTTCCGAATTAACCAACAAGTTGTCCAGTTTAAGTTTACCATCATTATGCAAACTAGTTAGTTTCGATGTCACCAATATGTTTTCACAAATACCTCCTTAAGAATGTATTCCTTTGTTAAATAATACTTTTAACAATAAAAAAGTAACAAAACGAAATGAGTTGAGTTCAATTATTAGAACTTTGCATTAATCAAACTTATTTTATTGTTAAATTTATATACAGAAGACGGTTTGCCAATAGGAAGTTCAATTTATATACATGCAACATTTAGGAGATCGAAATTTTAAATTAAATAAATCTTCGAAAATTATATGTTGGTTCCGTTATGTCGATGTTGTGATGATGTATTTTAGTATGTTTTAATAGTTCATTTGAGTTTATTGGCGATTTCTTAACGTTTATTAATACTCTACACTCAATCATAAACATTACATTAGGAACAGAACAAAACAGATTCAATTATTTAGACTTAAAAATAAAAATGTATTCTAGAAACAACCTCGAATACTCTATTGATAAAAAACCTAGAAGACAAACAGATATCACAATATCACAGGACTTATCTCACCATATAACACGTAAATTACCAGCCTATAGGTCCTTGTTACACAGAGCTCTAACATGATTACACCAAAGAGATTTCTTTTATTAAACAAATTGCACATGGTAATGGATACAACACAAAACCGATTGACACGATAATCAAAAAGAAAGATTATAAATTAATAATTCAACAATTATGTTTAAAAGACCACTCTGAAAATGTTAAATATATTTCAATTATAAACAAAACAAGTACATTTAAAGAAATTTATAAAACAACAAAAAACACTTTCAACATCTTATTCAACGCAAAAGATAGAACTAACGATTTGCTAAAATCAGCTGTTTACAAATTAAACTGTTCGCAGTGTAATTATGTATACA
>JABXWE010015971.1:0-50512 GCA_014611495.1 Limonius californicus | reverse complement strand
TTTTGTAATAAAAAATTAAACAACATAGTTTTAACGTACCATATTCTTCAAGAGACGGTTCGATAGACGTAAAATCTGATCGGGAAAGTAAGGATTCTTCCGAATGAGCTATTGTGTTTGTTGCTATCTGCAGTTCTTTTACAGTTTCTTCCGGTTTGTTGACGACCATTTGTAAAATTTTACTTGCTCTACTGCTCGACTGCATCATGATATGTCTAAATGATAGGTAAAATAGTTACAAATTATACATCAAGAAATAAAATATCAATAGGCGAGTATTAAATGCGGAACCCTAACGTTTTCATATCATACAATAAATCTGTGAACTAATTTCAAGAATGCGCCAGATCTTGATTTTTCAGACCCAGTCATAAAATAAAACTAGATACTTATACCCCAAGATTCTGATAATTTTTACGGATAAACGCCTAAATACCGCAATGCAACATACTCAATCCGTAATAACAAAAAAACATGTGTTACCTACCCATGTTATCCATGATACTACATTAAAAATATTTTGGCTATAACAGCAATACAGACGTAAATCAAAATGATTAATAATAAAATTTCAAATTTGTATACATTTTTTCTGTTACAGAGTCATAATGTAGTATACTTCAAAAAACAAAGCTAATAAATAGTACACGTTTATTTGCAATATCGTGTTAATACAATATAGTACACTAGCAAATAAAATATCTTTCTGCAAGAGTGTCTTATAATGGATTAATACGTAGACACCTTTACTTGCTTTTTCATATATAACGTCACAAGTTCAAATACTACGTTATTTGTTGAAAAAATAATGTAAAATATTTTACTTACCTTTGCTGCAATATCGTCACAACACAAAATAAGACACTGTTTTAGAAATTTGAGCAACCCTTCCTTCGTTACAGTTACTCGACAACTGAAATATGACGGTATTGAAATTAGCACAGAGATGAGAAGCAAACCTTTGATACCGAGTGTTTCGACATCTGGTGGCCATTATGGAAAGCTCAGATATGACACTATAATGGATAATAGGGCTTTTGTTTCCGATCTTTAATGTGTAAATAACTCAAAAATGACATTTTTTGAGTTGTGACGTTCTTGCAGCAAATGAGCGATTTAGTTTTGTCAAGTCAAACACAACTGCTTAAATTATATATATATGAAACTTAGATTTCAGTAATCTCTATGGGTATTGGAAAATGTATAATTGCTCATTAAACTCTCTAAATGGCCAGTTTTGATACAGCTGTTTGTATACCTATACATCATTGGACATTTGTAATACTTTCTTCATTGAATTAATCTGGAATAGTTAATAGTTTAGTCCATAGAGCTAATCTTCACAACCTCATGTTTTTAGGGATATTAAAAAAATCAGCACCAAGTCGAATAGTGTTCGTCTCATCAGATGCAGCACACATGGCAAATCTAAATCTGAATGATCTAAACGCTCCCGTGCAAGGGATATTTGTAAAAGCACGCGATTATGCTAACAATAAACTCTGCAACATCCTCTTCGCAAACGAGCTAGCTCGAAAACTGAAAGGTAGTGGTGTGGATGTTAATTCTGTCCATCCAGGAGCCGTTCAAACAGATTTCTTCAGAAATCTATCAAGTTTTTACAGACGGTTGGGCAATGGACTTGCAAAAATGTTTTATAAGGTAAGAATGTATGTGGAAATAGTGGCTCTTGATGGTTCATAATGTTATTTACAGACAACTGAGGAAGGAGCTCAAACAACTATATATGTGGCTGTTTCAAAAGATATCGAGGGTGAATCAGGGCGATACTATGCTGATTGCAAGAGGGGTTGGATGCCGCGTGCCGCTAGAAATGAAGAACTAGCGAAGAAGGTTTGGGAGAAAAGTGAAGAATTCGTAAAATTGACACCGGAAGAAAGACAACTTTTGTAAATGATATGCGTAATTAGATAGACACAGTTTAGTTATTTTTAAATACAGCAAATCAAAATATTAAATACTGATATTAGTAAATTATAATTCATCGTCTCCATCCTCAATTTAATTTGGTATACCGCAAGGTGGTACATAGATACTGGTTGAGATTCATTTCATAGTTAATACCATTAAAGTGTATAAAAGGAATAAAATAATTTGTTATTGTTATATTTGAGTATTTATTTAACTTGCGTCCTTAAACGTCTGCTTGTAATATTTAACATCACTTTAGGGATTGGACCGCCATTTGCATATTTCACCAAATCCTTAAGTTCAACTGGAAACTCAAATATACTGCTTGAGAACGGCTAAACATTCACCTAAGATCTAGAGTTTATGACGGGGTGAACTGTAAATATTTAAATAATTTTACTAAAACATATTATTTTTAAATACACTTATTCGTATACTACAACATAGGGTGTGTTAATTAATACAATGGTCGAACGCATGTGGTAGCTTACGTATATCCGCATTTGTAAACAACATTTTGTTACGGGCCAAAAAAGATTCACGTTACTGCGCCAAATTTGTTACGGGCCAAACGCGCTTTCCTGGACCCGCAAACAAAAAAAAGATGGAAAAGGCCAGCGGCTTGCTCAGAGGAGTAGGGGGGAGTTCGCTAAAAATCGCTTATAGAGAAAATGCTTCAAGTTGTGTACAGGGCGAGTCAGAATAAGTGGGCGCCACCTTCCAAAATCCAGCTGGTTTTGTAGGTCCTCGCGGAAGGTCGAGAAACTAGCAGCTCACGTGTATGGAACCTACCTTTACTTGTGCCTCCTCCTATATATTTAAAGCTTGCAAATTTCTTACAACAGGTTCAAAAGACACAATAAGAGACAATAAACTTTAAAACACATATAATAAAATAAATAAAAAGTGGCAATACAATAAACGGACACGAATTATTATGACACAAAAATTTGCATTACATGTTTATCCTTGAACGTTCAGGTAACTCTTCGCCACTGGTGTTACGGGATTTAAGTTAGGCATTCAGTTAAAAAAACACCAGTGACGCTGAAGCTCACAAAAGTACAGTATAATTTAGTAGCTTTATCCTAAAACAAATTAACACCTAAGGCGACTGAAGGTCCTTTTATTATTTACAATTTTACAATTTACAAAAACAATTAAATTTGAAGTCTGCAAGTCACGCGAGGAAAAAAGATTTATTTTTCACTGCACAACAACAAAAACATTCTTTACCTTGACGAGGAGACGGCACAATAAGACGGCGATTTCCAGTTGTTATAAACGATGAACAGAGGCGAAGACAGGAACCTTCGATAACATGAAATGGCTGCAGAACCACGGGCGTTGGGCTTTGACGATGATCCGCCAAAAAGGCGATTTTACAACTCACTGAAGAGTTGCCTTTTCCTGGGGTTGAATCAAGATGTTCCCATTAATCCGGCAATAGCCGACAGTCTGTTAGATACCCCTTGGTACAACAGCGAAACGGAACACACATTAATGATACCCCTCACAAAAAAAACCCGAGAGCCGCCCCTGCAGCACTTGACGTAATTACGATTGCCGATGATGGAGCTTACGGACAACCGGAGTCCTCGAGATCTAATTATGGACTGACCCAAAATGCAATGGAGACCCTACTTCTCCCCTCAAAAGATTGCACAACCTGGCAAAATCATATGCAAGAAGTTCGAGAAGGAATTTTGTTTTTTGACGCTCGGAATTCCCAGAAGCGTTCAGGGTTTAGCGGATGAAAACAAAGCTTGCGATTAACACAAAGAGCTATTGACACAATTTGAGCTACGGAAGACAAAACAAAATACCGAAAATAGTAACCAAAATAAGAATTTAATTAGAACAGCGATACTAATTCCAACGGAGCGGCAAATGAAATTACGGAATTACTAAGTGTGCGGCAAATTTTAAAATCACATAACACCCCCCTTACTTGAAGAGAATTTCTCCGAAATTCTCTTGAGAAAGAGAAAATCGAGGAACAAAACCAAAACGAAAAAGAACACATAAAAACAAGAGGGTATCAACACAAAAATCTAAAACTAAGTGAAATACACTAAAAAAACACAACACAATAAACAAACCCAACCCAAAGATATCGACGAAAATAACCCCACTGCTGTGGAACGATGCCCACCCCATCACAGCAGACAAAAGATTGGGGAAAGACCCAAACGAAACGAAAGAAACAAGAAGGCGGAAAGGGGACGAAGAATAAGACAGGGGATGGTTGTTGGTGATCAGGCAACAAAGAGGCTGCAGAACGCAGTAGAAGAACGAAGAAGAAAACCAAAGAGAAGAGAAGATCATCAAACGAACATACACTCACTCAAACACACAAAAAGTCAAATCCGGGTAAATAACGTCACAATCGGGAAAGTCTTACACCCGAGCAGGGTTCCGTCCAACCTGCCAATACAACTCGGGGAGGAGTTTAGGGACAAGGGACTTGAAGACGATTAACAAACCCAAATGAAGAGAGCGTTCTGTGCATCACGGGATCAGCACATCACGGTAGCCTCACAACAAACGGAGTCATCAAACGTAACAAGCCTAAAAAAGTTTCAGGGTACGAAGCGAAGAGTAAAGGCAAAATTGGTAGTCGAAAAAAAGAACAGTGGAATTGAACCACGACGAAAACCTTGAAGACGAAAGACGAGACCGTTAAATCCGACGGTAGTCGATGATCTGCCTAACGGCAACACGGCAAACGAAAACGATAACGGAATTAACTAAAGGTTCAATCTAACAACAAGATGCGATAGGCGATAAAGAAAACAAAATGACTTCAAAATATACGACATACCAAGTGCCCTGATTAAAAAAAAATCACGAAAACGAAAGAAAACGACAAAATAAATCTCAAAAAAAAATCAAAAATGTCAAAAACGGAAGATAAACGAGAGCGAAACGAAAAATAAACAACAAGAAACTTCAGTAAACGAAACGACAGGACAAGTATACGAAAATAAACGACAGCACACGAAAAAAAAACTTCTAACAAAGCAAACCAAACAAAACGAGAACAACCAAAAAAAACCTGCAAACACGACAAGGTTTCGCGAAAGTTCGGGACAGGGAACGAAAATATCAAAAAAAAATCTACAAAATTCAAACACGGTACGGCACTGGATTCTAAACAAAAGACTACTACATAATGAACAACAAAGTCACTAAAGGCAACAAAATTCCAAAAAAAAAATCTACGAAAATCCGCTAAAATTTAAAAAAAACTGGAAATTTAAAAAAAGTTTTAACAAAATCTGAAAAATCCACAAAATTGGGTGGTTATTTTTAAAGAATTCTACAAGAAAATTTAACAGGACAAGAATATCTCGGCCCAGATTTACTTGAACACGGGAAATGTCACGGAAAACTCGAGAAAATTCAAAAAAAAGTCAAAACAAAATACTGAGAATCGAAAAAAAAAATTCAAATGCGGGAAATATGACAAAAGGTTACGGAAAAATTCGCGAAAACAATCGGGAAACGTACACAACTTTCCAAATAAAAGCGTTTCACGGAAATTCCTCCAATACTCGGGAAAAAATGGCAAGAAAACAGCCCCACGAAGAGGGTGCCAAATTTTGTTACTACTGTCGAAAAAAAGTTCCACGTTGAGGCGCCAAATTTTGTTACGGGCCAAAAAAGACTTACGTTACGGCGCCAAATTTGTTACGGTCCAAACGCGCTTTCCTGGACCCGCAAACAAAAAAAAGATGGTAAAGGCCAGCGGCTTGCTCAGAGGAGTAGGGGGGAGTTCGCTAAAAATCGCTTATGGAGAAAATGCTTCAAGTTGTGTACAGGGCGAGTCAGAATAAGTGGGCGCCACCTTCCAAAATCCAGCTGGTTTTGTAGGTCCTCGCGGAAGGTCGAGAAACTAGCAGCTCACGTGTATGGAACCTACCTTTACTTGTGCCTCCTCCTATATATTTAAAGCTTGCAAATTTCTTACAACAGGTTCAAAAGACACAATAAGAGACAATAAACTTTAAAACACATATAATAAAATAAATAAAAAGTGGCAATACAATAAACGGACACGAATTATTATGACACAAAAATTTGCATTACATGTTTATCCTTGAACGTTCAGGTAACTCTTCGCCACTGGTGTTACGGGATTTAAGTTAGGCATTCAGTTAAAAAAACACCAGTGACGCTGAAGCTCACAAAAGTACAGTATAATTTAGTAGCTTTATCCTAAAACAAATTAACACCTAAGGCGACTGAAGGTCCTTTTATTATTTACAATTTTACAATTTACAAAAACAATTAAATTTGAAGTCTGCAAGTCACGCGAGGAAAAAAAGATTTATTTTTCACTGCACAACAACAAAAACATTCTTTACCTTGACGAGGAGACGGCACAAAAAGACGGCAATTTCCAGTTGTTATAAACGATGAATAGAGGCGAAGACACGAACCTTCGATAACATGAAATGGCTGCAGAACCACGGGCGTTGGGCTTTGACGATGATCCGCCAAAAAGGCGATTTTACAACTCACTGAAGAGTTGCCTTTTCCTGGGGTTGAATCAAGATGTTCCCATTAATCCGGCAATAGCCGACAGTCTGTTAGATACCCCTTGGTACAACAGCGAAACGGAACACACATTAATGATACCCCTCACAAAAAAAAAAACCGAGAGCCGCCCCTGCAGCACTTGACGTAATTACGATTGCCGATGATGGAGCTTACGGACAACCGGAGTCCTCGAGATCTAATAATGGACTGCCCCAAAATGCAATGGAGACCCTACTTCTCCCCTCAAAAGATTGCACAACCTGGCGAAATCATATGCAAGAAGTTCGAGAAGGAATTTTGTTTTTTGACGCTCGGAATTCCCAGAAGCGTTCAGGGTTTAGCGGATGAAAACAAAGCTTGTGATTTCACACAAAGGGACTACCGACACAATTTGAGCTACGGAAGACAAAACAAAATACCGAAAATAGTAACCAAAATAAGAATTTAATTAGAACAGCGATACTAATTCCAACGGAGCGGCAAATGAAATTACGGAATTACTAAGTGTGCGGCAAATTTTAAAATCACATAACAATTTGTATCTTCAAATGTAAACCAATATTAAAACTACTTGCTATGCATTATAACACAACAATGGCTTATTCATTTTTATATTTAGTTTTGGCGGCAAAAATTATGATTTGGGTTATGTGTAAATAAACAGTTTCGGAGTACCTGCACTGTACCTTGGGCCACATGACGATGTGTACGTTGAGCCGGCTCAAGGTACAACATGATGTTCTCTTTAGTCTTCCAGAACCAGACACGGATGGTCAGTCAAACAGGCGGAGGCAAATGTTACAATTTGGTATTGATTTTTCATCTTATGACGTCGAATAACTCATATTACTGTTTAAGTTTTCAAAGTGTTAAATATTTAATATGTGTTAATTATAGTATTAGTATGTTTAGGTGCCAATATCTGACTTGCCTCTATTATTCTTTGTTTGAAATTTACTAATAAAAGTGCTTTTGGCTTATTAAGTTTTTTGGGCTATACCCCGCTATTTCAATAGGCATGGCTCAAGGTACAGTATACCCTGGCCCATGGTACAGACCCATGTTGTACCTTGGGCCATTTTACACAAAAAACAAAAATTGGTTTAACTCTTTTTTATGAAAAGTTACACCTATTTTGGGTATTGTAATTTATTGTAAGATAGTTTTGTGTCATGTGATGATTTTTTTGCTATTTAATTAATAACATTAGACTTCGAAAAAGGGACTGGAAAAAATCCGGCTCGAGGTACAAGACTTTCCCCTACTACTGCCTAATCACTGATTACGTTTTTCTCGTTTTTGTATTTGTTAATATTTTAAACTTTTTGTGCCGCAAAATTTAAATATGTATTTAAAAATAAGTTCTACACTTACAGTAGACTCCTTTCTCAAATGTTGTTTACTTAAATTGTATTTTTTTTATAAACGGTATTTTTATTTCGAAAACTCTGAGACTCTTTCGTTTTAAAGCAAAGCTGCTATAGTTTAACAGTACGGATTCATTATTTGATAACATAGTAAAACATACTTTTTCTAGTTAAAAATATAAAAAAGTTTTAAGTATCATTGTAAACAATGAAAAGTGCGGTTTCCAAAAATCGATAGGAGCCAATATTGTCCTGTTCCATTTAATATTTCAGGCTCTTTTCTCAAAAAGCCATGTACCAAATTTTCAAATATCTCTTGATTTTGATAGACACGGACAGCAAAAATAGTATTAGGGCAAATACTGCAAATAAATACTTTTATGGAAGCCGTGGCACTACAAGCCAAACAAAATTACAAATTAAAACGCTGGCTGTTATAAAATCAATTGATGTAGACCATAATAAGCAGCATTTGATCTTAATTCTACACTTAAAAATATGTAGGGTAATTTGTGTACAATAAGAAAGCTGAGGCCGCTTCCAGCGAAACCTAAAGTGATAAAAATTTGAAAATTACACCAAACAATGCAAAATTAAGTCCAATTCACAAATGTAATAATTCACATTGTTAGCTTAAAAATAAGAACATAAATTCAGGTGACCCAAATTCAGTTTTTACCCGGCACACAGGTTATTCCAACCACAATTTCCCATTTTTATTAGAATTTGATTTGAAGAGATACAGTTTCAGATGTAATGTAATATTTTAAGCATTCAACGCCTGCTGTCATTATGCAGTAATTTCTTAAAATTGTTATTAAAATACGGTTTAACGAAATTCTATTTATTTTTTTTTTCAAATAAAATCGTATTTTAAAAAAACCGAAAGTTAGTATTTTTTTTAATACGTCATTTTTATACAGCCTGAGCGAAAAAGTATAAGTACACAATTATGCACAATGAAATCGTCCATTGCATAAAATTATTTATGTATATGTACAGAGTGCTTGGTTTGGACCGGAGAAGATCTTTTTACTTTCAGTACAATATATTGTATATTTTTAAAGTTTGAAATTTCTTAATTATAAGAGGATGGGACCGCGGTGGTCGAGTGCGGGAACGCATTGGCCACTAGAGGTCCCAGTAAATGCAGTCGCTCCGTTGGCGCGATCGAATCCCGTCTGGGGCGACCGCATTTGCTTAGTTAAGTTTGTTTCACATGTAACCAATACAGGGAATCCGCTCTAATTTGCTGAAAACAGTTATCTAACTTCAATCTTCAAATCCCTTTGTCAAATAAAACACCACTCAACATATTATTCAGGGCAATCGATATTGGTAAAATAAGTCATTTCTCGATTTTTTAATACAACCTTTTATTTTTTTAAAATTTAAGGATCTTTTAAATTGGGATTTATTTCATATATAATATACGTATTTAAATGAATAATTATACATATATACATTACATCTAAGAGAATTTATGTAAAGAAATGATTTCAAATTTTGATATATGTACTGCTTAATGCTTTTTCAGCAATTTATTCACTTGCCCCACCGTCATCAATGCATTAGGAGCACATATTAAAATATTATTCTTCTGAATTTTTGATTGCATTGTTTAAATAGAGCTTAAAGTACCTATACAATCAACATATCTCTAATTTTGTGACTTCAATAGCTGCTAGATAAGTAGGATTAATCATGTAAGCATTTAAAAATAAATTTAAATTAGAAACACTAAAATTATACACATTTGTCACTTAAAATTGTATAATAATTTGAAGCTTACTATCAAAATTATATGAAATCCAAAGGTAATTCTTTAATTCGCATATTGCACTCAAAAATAAGTGATTTCCAGATGTATTGGTATTGCATTGATGATGCAAAATATCTTCTTACTGTAAAATTATTTGGGTTTATATTACTAAACAAGCATTTGTAATTTCTGAACAGTCATTAACATGGACACAGCCACCTAGGTAATCATAAAACACACTCCAAATATACAGGGTGGCCCATCTAAAACATTCCCCTCAAAATAACTTTGTGGATGATCTAATTTGAAACAGTCGGTGAGACAAGTCAACAATATATTCTTTGGGGCTTTCGCGGTTTCTCTAACTGTCAATATTACAATTTACTTTCGGCTTAGACCGCGTCGTCATTTGAGAACCACACCCAGCATTACCAGGCAAGGAACGACTTGAAGCTTGTCTGCTTTTACAAGAATTTGCTCTAAACTCTATTTGTTGAGCATTGAGCTAGAACGTAAACAATCGCTTGACAGGTGCGTTGATTTACCGGATGTGTCATTATCAACAGTCTTTCCGTCCCACTGCTGGGCATCGGCCTCTTCTCTGCCACGTGTATTTACGTAATATTCCTTGCGATTCTAAATTAACGTTCGCGCCGTCAGAATTATTTTGTAGTAGGACGCTCCCAATGATTACACGTTTCTGGAACAACTTGCTCCATTTTAGGAAAATAAGCACCAGGCACTATACCAATACTCCGAAAACCGATAAGCACTGCTCAAAAAACACACAAACTTAACCCGGTCATTTCTATTGAAAGGATTAGAAAAGCTGGTAGACAGACACTTAAGGGATGGACTGCTGGTAAACAACCCGCTGCATCCGAACCAACAATCATATCAACCAGGAAAATCTGTAGAAACAGCACTTCATGATCTAGTGTACAGGATTGAGAAGGCGCTGCTCCACAAAGAGATAGACCTCGGAATCTTTTTAGACATAGAGGGGGCGTTTGACAATGCCTCCTACAACTCGATATGCGCTGCGGCAACGGAGAGGGGGTTTGACAACACGATCATAAAGTGGATCAAAAACCTGCTCCAGTCGCGAACCATCAAGGTCACCATCCACGATGGAAGTAAGACAGCCTATGCTACCACAGTGTAGCACAGTGATGTACTCAGAAAAACTACAGGCGATGGTGCAGCGTAACGTCAGATTGACGCTGTGTTGGATACCGGGACACAGTGGGTTTGAGGGTAACGAACACGCTGATCGGCTGGCCCGGATGGGCTCCTTGGAGCACCTCTGGGGACCCGAACCAGCAGTGAGCGTACCTCAAAGCTCTATTAAGGCCACTATACAGGACAGACTGAGACATCAGCATGTCCAAAGGTGGAAACAACAACCGTTTAGGCAAGCGAGACTTCTCATAGAAGGACCAGCCCAAAAGCAAACAGACTTCATACTAAATCAGGGGAGGAAAGACATCAAGGCCATAGTAGGCCTCTTAACAGGCCATGGCCATTTGAACAAACACCAAACCACATTGGGAATCAGAAACGATGCCCTCTGTCGGAAGTGTAAAACAGAAGAAGAAACCTCTATTCATGTACTTTGTCGGTGTGCAGCGCTTGCCACTCTCAGATTCAGGGTCTTTGGGGCCTGGTTTCCAGAACCTGAGGACATTCAAAGAGCCCCACTGAGACAGATTCTGGCCTTCATCAAAAGGTCGGATCTGTTCTAATGAGGGACGCAACAGACAGGATGCACAATGGATCAAAAGGTCTGAGTGCTGCACATCTGGGCCCTGTCAATTTAGAAATACATAGAATAGAAATAACCCGGTAATTAGGAGTAAAAAGTAAAGGTTTTGAGCATCAATTACTCTTTAACTAATGACGCATTAGCGTTATCTAGCGTAGACCAATCCACAGCGCGCACTCGGGTGAGTCAAACACGTTCGTTTGTTGACGTTCTAGCTCAATGCTCAACAAATAGAGTTTAAAAGTTTGAGCAATATTTGTTTCTAGGCCCTGCCTGCCTAAACAGGGCTGTGTGCTTAGATTATTTAAACCTTGGGGCGGACGAGGATTTGATCTGAATGTATTTTGTTTGCCAGGACAATAATACTTAATCGGATTATGCCTGTTGGCTGTTTGTGAACCCATACAAACTAATGTTTCGTAAGACCTTGCAGCTTGCATCTTCAGAGTGAATAGAACACTGAATTCAGATCCTGGAACCTGAGGTATTTAAACCTCTTTGAGCCAGTCGGGCAGAACGACGGAGTTCTGGTTGGCTGTCACCGTTGGGCAAAGACGGATCCGGTGGAGCATGATCGTGAGATCGATGATGCTTAGGAGTCCTTAGAGGATAAACTACTAGAGTCCAAGCTTTACTGAGTTGTTATGTTCATTTTAAAATGTGCCGCTTTATAAGAATTAATTCCGTAATTTGTTTGCCGCTTCGTATGAATTAGTAACGTTATTTTAATTGCAGTCTTATTTTGGGTTACCATTTTCGCTATTTTGTTTTGTCTTGAAAATCAAGTTATGGAAGGCCAGTTCCGTTAATCCCTTGAACGTTCTCTTTGTGGGCTGATTTTCTGCCGACCAAATTCTCGGAAGTGTTGATCTCGGCAGTTGCACGTGTTAATTTTTATTCTAGAACTTTTGCGTAACATTTCGAAATGTGGTGCAATGGTTTTGGAGAGTAGAGATCCCCGTTGCGTTTTTAAGGGTAGTCAATTTTCGATCTCTGATGGCTCCGGTTCTCCGAAAACTCCATCAATCGGGAACCGTAATTACGTTAAGTGCTGCAGGGGCGGCTCTTGGTTTTGTTTTTCGAGGGGTATCCGTTATATGTGTTCCGTCTCGCTGTTTTACCAAGGGGTAATAAACAGACCATCGGCTACTGCCGGATTTAATAGGAAGCACTGGATTTAACCCCGGTAAAGCCAATTCTTGGTGAATTGACCGTTCGCCGTTGGGCGGATTAAATTGCGAAGCCCAGCTCCCGTCGTTCTGCAGCTACTTTTTTTTTTCATACCGTCGAAGAGTCCTGTATTTTGTTTAACGTTAGCAGCCTGTTGAAATTAACCCTCCCGGAATTGTGCCTACCTCGCAGCGAAAGTTAATGTAAAACAGACCAGTTTTTGTGTGTGGTGAAACGAAACTTGCGCGCGACTTGCAAAATTTGGCGGAATTAAATTTTGTCTTGTTAAACAAAAAAAAGCGACCTTCAGTCGAAAATCTTTTTTATTTGCACAAATATCTGTAAAAAGGAATTTTGTTTATGCTGTATTTTTCCTGTAAACTCTACGCCACTGACCACGCAGAATTAATAGATTTTAAATACCGTGGGCCATGGGCGGCGAGTTCCCTTTTTTTGAACGTTCAAATTATGTTGTAACTTTAGAAATATCAAATCACTTTTGCTTGTCATTTTTGTTGTACCGTCGTTTCCAATAATTTCATTATATGTGTTTTAAAACTTACTGCCTCTTTTATTTTTGTGTACTCTGTATTTGTTTATGTAAGAATTTTGCAAGCTCCAAATATATAGGAGGAGGCACAATCACGGTAAGTTCCATTCCCGTAAGCTGTTGCTTCTCGGCCTTCCACGAGGACCTACAAACAGCTGGATTTGGAAGGTGGCGCCCACTTATTTTGACTCGCCCTGTACACAACTGAAGATTTTCTCCCATAAGCGATTTCCGTGAACTCCATCTACTCCTCTGAGCTAAGCCGTAGGCCTTTTCCATCCATCTGGTTACGGATCGTCGAAAAAGCTCGATTGGCCCGTAACAGAGTCTAAAACCATCCTTTCTGTTTATGTTGTTAGGTTGTTTCAAAATTTCAATTGCTTCACGTATGATACGAGGGAAGTAATGAGCATTGTCAAAGTCCATCTTATGCCCAGTTAAACCAGTATGTTCAGCCACCGCAGATTTTGTGATGCGTTTGTGTTTGCAGTCACTTTCGTGCTCTCGCAATCTTAACTCAATGGCACGACCAGTTTGTCCATTGTAGTTTGAGCCACAAGAGCATGGGATGTTGTAGATCCCGGTTGATTTTAAATATGGTTTATGATCCTTTGCGGATCTGAAGTCGCTTTCCACAATTTCATTAATCCTAAAGGCGGTCTTTATGCTGTACCTTCTAAGAACATGCCCAATCTTATCAGTAGTGCCGTTACTGTAAGATAGAAAAGCTAAGCCTTCCGTAAGTGCCAGTTCCTCCTTAGCCTTAAGCTGTTCCGCATTGCGGATTGCTCTCTGAATTTCTGTGGCTGTATAACCGTTTTGTTGTAAGGACATCAAGAGATGAGTTTTCTCTTGTTGTAGGTGCTCTGCATCTAAGATTCGGACTGCTCTGGTTGTTAGTTTTTAGAATACTGCAATTTTCATCTACTTCCATTGTGAACTGGATATTATTTTGAATTGAGTTTAGGTGTACTAGAAATTGTTCTAGTGTTTGACGTCCGTGAGACTAAATGACGAACGTATCCTCTACATATCTGAACCAGGATTTAGGTTTAAGATCAGCTGCTGCCAAAGCTGTAGGTAGTTTATCTCTTCACACCATAACAGGGAGGATGGTTTTAAACTCGGTAAAGCTTGGACTCCAGCAGTTTATCCTCTAAGGACTCTTAAGCATCATCAATCTCACGATCATGCTCAACCGGATCCGTCCTTGCCCAACGGTGACAGCCAACCAGAACTCCGTCGTTCTGTCCGACTGGCCCAAAGAGGTTTAAATACCTCCGCTTCCCGGATTTGAGTTCAGTGTTCTATTCACTCTGACAATGTCTCGCGAAACATTAGTTTGTATTGGTTCACAAACAGCTGACAGGCATAAGCTGATTAAGTATTATTGTCCTGGCAAACAAAATACATTAAGATCAAATCCTTGTCCGCCCCAAGGTTTGAATAATCTAAGCACATGGCCATGTTTAGGCAGGCAGGGCCTACGAACAAATATTTCTGAAACTTCTAGAGCAAATGCTTGCAAAACCAGACAAGCTACAGGTTGGGCCTTACCTGATAATGCTGGGTGAAGTTCTCAAATGACGACGGGGTCTAAGCCGAAAGTAAATTGTAATATTGACAAGTCAACAATAGTTTGAAGGAGAACATTTTTTACCATGTAAATCATCTACCCTACTTCATCCCTCTAGCCCCCCTCCACCAACAACCCCAAAATATTAAGTGACAAAAGGTGTCGACTGATAGTTCATTTCAACTGTTTCTTTGCTCTTTGTAAAATCAGAAAATTTTGTGCAATTCTGTCGATTCGTTTTTGAGAAATTGCATTTTAGAAATATTAAACTAAACCAAACATTTAAAAAAAATGCGTAATATAACAAAACAAAATAATGATACAATTTGTTTCTTGTAAGACATGTCAAGAATTATCAAATGTGATTTCTTGTAGAAAGTCTGATTTGTTTATATTTTAGGTAGGGCGATACTAACTAAACGAAAAAGTTATTGTTCTACAGATTTGTTGAAGGTCTTGTGGAGTGGCCAGCTACGTAACCTGATTTCACCCCGCTAGTTTTCTTTCTGTAGGATCACCTAAAATTATGATCTATGCTATTTAACCAGATTCTCGGTAGGAATTCAGATTAATTAGATGTCGTTCATTTAAGCATGAAATTTGCAATAATGTACCAAATTGCTTACAAAATCGATTCTAATATTCTATGGAAGTTGGTGGTGCCCACTTTGAACACCTGAACACTTTTCTGAAACTTGTTAATTTCTCTTCAAAATACCAATTCCCCAAAAAGGATCTGACCGAGAATTGCAAAAAATTGTTAGGTCGAAAAATCCTTCAAATGATGTGTCACTTGGAATTTAAAATGTTGGGGTTGGTGGAAGTGAGAACTAGGAGGATGTAACGCAGATGCCTTAAGAAGGTAAAAGACGTCGCCCTTTATATTATTGTTGACCAGTCTCGTCGATTTTTTTAAATTTGATCATTTACAAAGTTATTCAAGGAGGACTGTTTTACTTGGAACACTCTGTAGGTACATATAATAAATGTGATCTAAATCCAGATCCAAGATACATACCTAAACTAGATCCATCTAAAGATCAGGAAATAAAAGCTGAGACAATATACTGGCTGTTTTATTTCAAAAATTGAGAAATTACATATTCTAGCAATAGTGATCACTTTGTATAATACCTTGAGTTGTGTTTTATATAACTTATTGACGTTGAAGATTAAATACAATAAATCTTTAAGAAAATTATAATCAATTCGCTCTACTAGTTTAACATGAATAGAGTGAAAAGTCCCTTTAAATTTCATTTTAACAGTTGAATACTGAATAGCTCATAAACTTTCAGTTTTTGTTTTACATAACGTTCCATTATTGTAACTCTTTATTAGGGAGAAGTTTGAAAACAAAAACATGGTGTTCTATTTATAATAAAAGACTTTGCCAATTCCAAACCGAGTATCCCTGTATAGAGTATACACAAAAATATATGTGCACCATTTCTTCATTTTTAATTTTATACATGGTACTGATGAAATACGCAGTAGATGGACGCCCTATATATATTTGCATTAAAATTATCTCTAAAACTGCATTATTTAAAATATAAATGTTATGAGAGGGTGAGTTTGGCTAGCACAACCTGTGCGTGAAATACCTTTATTATGCCAGTAAAACGACATCGTGCAAATACAAAACAAAAGACACTTACCAAAAACCGGCACCCTTGCTGTCGCCTTTGCAGCCTCACATCAGGTTCACTTTGTGCTATGCCCCGCTTGGACCCCCCCTGCCCCATCAAACTGCACAAGTCCTGCAAACTACCGTATCCGCACTTTTCCACATTATCTAACGAACTCAACTCCTCACAACTATAATTTGGCTTTGATATACCATACACCTTAGGACTCAGTTTGTAGTTCAACATTGAGCTTTCGTATTTCTCTGTTACCAAGTTGTCATAGCTTCCAACCATTTTCAAAGCCCTTTTGGCCGATTTTTTATGTTCTAAAAATTTTGTGCTGGGGGTCTTAAAAATACCTTTCAAGTTATTCAACTCCAAACTTTTGGAACTGTGGACGGACACATTATCTATTGAGCTTTTGAAGTCGCTTGCATCTTCAGTCGTAGAATGCATGGAAATATTTTCAAAGGATTTTTTGTTGAGACTGTGCTCGGGAACATCAACTGGACGTTCTGCAAATACTTGTCCAGTGTCTACATCAGCATTCCGGGAAAATTCATCCGCATTATGGTTGAGACCTCGTGGATCGGGCATAGCTCTTACCGTAAGACGATTTACAAATTCGTTGTGATTGTAGTTTGGTGGAATATGATTACTTTCAAAGATGTGATTATGATGATCAAAATCGTGTTGACGTTCTCTTTTTAAATAATTATCTTGATTTTCAGATTTCTCCAACACATTTCTGGTCAAACCTTCACAAGCCCTAATATTGTTCAAATTATTGCTTTGTTTACTTCCTTTGTTATCATCACAAACATTTGTATTATTTATTGCAACCGTTTTCGATGGTTTGAACTCGTAATTCTTGCATCTAACGTTATTTAAATCAGCACAAGAAGCAAATCCATTATTATTAACATTATCCAAAGGCATGTCCAGATTTTCTAACAAAATACTCGAAGCATCGATTCCGGAAGGCCTTTTATTAGTTGATGCAATAATTGGCAGGTGTTGTTGCGCCGGAAACTCCACCACCAAAATTCGATCGCTTATATTCCCACAATCATCTCGAAATCCTATCCCTGAGTCTGAATTGCTGGAGGCACTTGGTTGCGGCGAGTTCGCCATGACAGGCAGCAGGTTGTCCTCGTGATTCCGCCTCGAATTACCCCCATTTCGGTCGGTGGTTGAATCTTGCAGCTTGTACATGTTTTGCACCAAACTAACAATGTGGAGGGCATTCTTGGGGAACTCCAAGCAATTGCCTGTAACTACATCAGGTGTGCAAGTTATTTTAAAATGCTCTGCTTTGTCCAAATGTAGATTGTGTTCAATTATTTTAGGATCAGTTACAAACACATGGCAACTATTTGAGATTTCCACTTCTGTTTTGTCATCGGAGTTGTTACAAGGCTTGTCGGTTGGTTTTTGGGGCCATATGGCACTGGAGTTGAGGTATTGGAAGTTCCTAAAAGAAAACGATTTTCTGTTAGATTCTCTATTTTGCTATTTAATACTTGTATTAGAATGTGGGTTGCTTCTGAAGATTTTATATCATAAATATCAAAAATCTTAAGCTATGTTACTACATAATTCTTTATTACAAAAAATCGGGTAAGACAAGAAAAAGGCAGTTACGTTAAGAATCAGAAATAAAATAATTATATTTAAATAAATAACGACCTGGTCGATTAGCGAAACAGAATCTCTTTATACGGCTTCGGCGTTTTTTTAATACATATATCGGGTGTTGATTTTGATTACCCTCCATACGGAAAATATATGCGTTTCTGGAATTCTTCAATTTCCTGTTCCCCAAATTGAAAAGCGTATCCGAAATAGGGTGTACACGAAGGGGCGTAAATTATACACAGATTACGTCGATTTTTTATTTTTGTAAGAACAAATTAAAAGATAAATTATTTAATTTTTTAATTCGGTGTAGTAATACATCATATATAACAAATTAATAATAAATGGAGATGTATATACGCTGGAACAACTAAACGTAGAAGAAAATGCCCCAGTAAGGAATCCAGAAGCCGAAAAACATCCAAAGAGAAAACGGGAGGAAGAACTTTCAGCGAAAGATCGCCGGATGAAGAGATACAAGAGCAACTGCTCAAAATAACAGGTAGTGGCACGCGAACAAAACCAAAAAACACAAACACGATGTAATAACACATAAACAACAAAATACAACAATACAGACATCGAAAAAGGCTATGCAAATGGACATGAATGGGAAAAGGAATAAAGAAAAAGAAACAATAGAAAAGGAGAAAGAAGCAAACAGCGTAAAAAAATAAGGAAAACAAAGGGGAATTAAAACTGAGTACCTGGAATATACGAACATTAAACGGAAAAGAAGAGGAATTATTTGACGAAATGAAGGAAAATGGAATACATATATTGGGAATTAGTGAAACGAAAAACAGGGTAAGGAAGAAATAGATCTGAAGAACGGTTACATTCTCAGATATTCAGGAACAAAAAGCGAGGAAGTAAGAAAGGAGGGAGTAGGTATCATAGGAACATACGATATGGAAAAGAAAATAACAAAATGGGAGGCAATAAACTCAAGAATAATATATATATATACAGAACTAGTACTAGAAGAAACAATTACTATAATACAAATATACGCACCCACAGAAGGTTCGGAGGGGACAAAAGTCAAAAGAATTTTATGATGAACTACAAAAGGTCATCGATAGAGTAAGAGAAAAAAACAGATACATAATTATTATGGGAGACTGGAATGCCAAAATAGGAGAAGATGAAACAAAAGGACTAGGCAGCATGGGACCGTACGGCGAGAAAATACAAAACAGAAATGGGAGAAGATGCTGGACTTTTGCATAACCAACGATCTATTAATAGGAAATTCATTGTACGAACACAGAAAAGAAGATTGAAATACTTTTGAAGCAAAAGGAAGAGAGGCAAAAAGTATAATAGATTACATAGTACACACAAAACCTACCAGTGAAATAATAAGAGATGTAACGGTGGAGATAAAAGCAGAATTAAATACAGACCACAGATTATTAGCAGCAGAACCAAAGATACAAAAAACAGGGGAACTCGAAAGAAGGAAGTACGAAAGAATTAGGTTAGAAAAACTGAGAAATAAACAAATAAGATAAAAATATGGGGACAGAGTTACAGAAAAATTAAATAAATGGGAAGAGGAAGCAAACATCATTAAATAGAAGAAAGATGGGCAATATTAAAGCAAACGCTATTAGAAGAAAGTGAAGAAGTAAAAAGCGTGGTGAGGGAGAAGAAATTAGCGTGGAAGAAATATCAGGCAAATAAAACAAATGAAAATAAAGAGGACTATAAATTGAAGAGAAATCAGGTAAAAGAGATAATAAAAATTGCAAAAACACGGAGCTGGGACAACTTTGGTGATGAGCTGGAAGACAAATTCAAACACAACAATAGATAACTTTGGAGTGCAATTAAAACATTAAAAGGGAAGAAAACAAAAAGAATTTGGAATACTAGAGACAATAATAACCAACTCAAGACAGAGAGTGGAGACGTACTAGCAGCTTGGAAGAAGCACTACGAAGAGAAATATAAAGATGACAATGAAACGACAGAAGAGAATACAGCGCTACAGATAGAACGAGTAAATGAAACAATTGAAAATAAAAATATACAGGACGAAATAACGCAGGAAGAAGTAGTAGAATATGCGATTTGGAAACTAAAAGACGGAAAAGCCAGTTGAGATGATGGAATGGCACCGGAAATAGTTAAATGGGGAGGTACAAAAGTGAAAGAATGGATATGGATATTATGTAAACAAAGCATGTAAAGAAAATACAATACCGAAAGATTGGGAAAGAAACATGATTATACCTCTACATAAGAAGAGCGCAACAACTATCAACTATCATCAATCCCATTTAAAATATATACCAGAATAATAGAGAGAAGACTACGAAGAGAAATAGAAAATAAAATGGAAGAAGAACAAGCCGCGTTTAGAAAGGGTAGGCAAACGAATGACCATATATACATAGTAAGAGAAGTAATAGCAAAAATGATGGAAAAAGAACAAAATCTATACTTAACTTTCCTAGATCTGAAATCAGCCTTCGACAACGTCTCAAGAGATTTAATGTGGAAAATACTAAGCGAAAGAAATATATCAGAAAAATTAATAAACGTAATTAAAGGCATCTACAATAGAGTAGTAGGCGTAATAAGAATATAGGGAAAGGTATCAGAAGACTTCGAAATGAAGAAGGGATTGAAGCAGGGAGATAGTTTGAGTCCACTACTGTTCATAATATATATATGGACGATATAATCAAAAAAAGCAAAGTCAAAACACCAAAATTAAATATAGGCAATAAAGATCTACAACCGGTGTTTATGCAAAGTCTGGTATACGCAGAAGATATAATACTAATGACAGACACGGAGCTAAAAATGCAACCCCTGTTAAACACTTGGGTTAAAGAAATTGAGAACAAGAAAATGAGCATAAACACTAAAAAGAGTAAAATCATGAGAAAAAAAAAAGGGAAAATATCGGAAGTAAAAGAACAGAGGGGTATATTTTGTAAAGGAGAGAGATTAGAAGAAGTATCAACGTACGAGTATCTAGGTACAATTATTAACAATGAAGGAAAGATAGACCAAGAAGTATTAAATAGAATTAAAAAAGCAACAGGAATATGCTACCAATTAAATAAGTCAGTGTTTGAAAAGAAAGAAATAAAGAAAGATTTGAAAAGAAGAGACCACGACACGATAGTACTCCCCACCCTACTATACGGGAGTGAAACATGGCCAACGAAAGAAAAATACGAGAGGAAAATCACCGCAATAGAGATGAAGTATACGAGGGAAATTGCAGGGATTACTAAAATGGATAGATTGACCAACGAAAGGGTAATGGAAGAAGTCGAACAAGAACCAATAATAAACAAAATTAGAAGCAGGAAGCGTCGATAAAAGGAAAGTGGGTGGACCTAGAAAGAAGTGGGAAGATAGAATAAAAGAAATTGGGCAGAGAAGAGGGAAAACGATAGGGGAGATGAAGAACATGGCCGGTGACAAAAGACGATGGAAGAATTGGATCGAGGCTAGAAGTCCGACGCTGTAATGGCACAAGGACATCCGAAGAAAGAAAGTAGTAATACCGCCTAAGCTGACACACGAATAGCATCTACGTGGCACAATAGGTGGATTATTTTTGTAAACTTCGAGAGTTCGAATCCTACATCATTATCATTTTTTCTAATTATTTTTAATTTTTTAATTGTTTTTTTAATTTTTAACTTTCTATATTGGAATTCCATTATTTTCATATAAGCGATTTAGAAAATAATTTCTTAACCACTATAATTGTGTAATTTATTATATTTTTTCTATTATACCAAACATGCATGTATTCTTATGCAGTGACTATTAACAGAATAGTTACACCGTTGTGTTCAGAAATAGTTTAAAAAAAAAAGTTTTTAAATTATAAAAGATTGGGAATTCGAACTCGCAGAGTTCGCCTGACAAAACGGATTATTACCTACATATTGCGCCAAGCCGACACCGTTTGGGCGTCAGCTTAAACTGTATTACTTCACCGCATTTAAAAATTAAAACACAATTTTTGAATTTATCCTTTAGTTTGATATTATAAAAATAAATAAGTGGACGCGACTGCCTCCCTGGACTTTCCCATACTGGAAACTGTTCATATCATCTTTATTCAACAGTAGAGATATTTTCCTCAAAACGGTTGTTCAAGTGCTATCCTAAAACCTTGCCTCGTAACGAATAGACTTACAAGGCTTGTAAGAAGTCCCGCCAAATATCTGCGGTGCCCCTTAATTTCCTTTTAATATGCAACCAGGCATACTTCATTCTCTACTATATACGTCGCGCGGTCTAACTAGTACCGATCGCCATTGCTACCGAGGTAAAATTTTTTCTAAAAAAGAGGGGGGAGGGGGCCGGTGCGCTTACATATATCCACGAGTGTAATATTTCTTTGCATATTCATATGCTCCATTACGTACTGAGCGATTCAGTGAAAACCCCAGCTTCCTATCTTTTTTCGTTTATTAATTAAAGGAGTTTGAAATTTCAAACTTCCAAGCTTCGTAGAGGGCGCCACAGGAAAATTACGGAGTTCTTCAAAAAACATATCGATAGCCCCTTGCGAGGTCTATCGACATATGAAGTTTAAAAAAATTTCTTGGAGCAGTTTTTGAGAAATAATTTTTTGAAAATTTCCAAAACTTTGAAAATTCGTAATTTAGGCCCCTTATAATTTTTCAAAAAACTTTTTATATCACTTCATTTTACCCTTCATATACTATTCAGAAAATAAAAATCATTTGAATCGATTCATCCGTTTTCGAGTAATTGGGCGTTAAACTCAAAATTTTCAAAAAATCATAGCGCCCTTCATTTTAAAGCTAGCGAGTTCGGCAAAAAAACTAACAGATTTGTCTTATGACCCTCTATCGTTATCCGCGATAAAAGTTTCAAAATTGTAATCACGAAAAAAGTGATACCAAAAAAACATGCGTAACTTCCGTTTCCGGTTTCGGATTTTTTTGAAAAGCTTATTTTTTCGATGAATTTTCGATACACCCCCGCATTCCAAAGCGCATCAAAATCGGAACAATACTTTCGGCTGTAGGAGCGTCACATACGTACGTACATACGTACGTACATACGTACGTACCCACCCACAGACAGACATTTTTTAAAAACCACTTTTTTGGGTTCCTAGAGACCCAAAACGGATATATCCGTTAAAATCTCGATTTCGAAAATTTTCATGATTTCAATACTTACCCTATACCTATAAGGTATGGGAAAGTAAAAATGGAAAAGGTACTTAAGTTCAGGAAAACAAAAAGATTATGAAGAATACCAAAAAGAAAGAAGACATGTGAAGAAAATCATAAAAGAGGAAAAACAAAAAACCTGGAGGGATTTCGGAAAAAAAATGAATAAGGCATACAAAGAAAATCACAAGATATTCTACGGCACGATGAGAAATATGAGAAAAGGAAAAACACCAACTATAAACAACATCAAGGATGAAAAAGGAGAGAACCTAATAAAAGAAGAAGAGATAATGGAAAGGTGGAGACAATATTTTAAAGGGTTACTAGATAAATAAAAAGAAGTAAAGAATACAACAGACAAAAAGAAAAAGCAAGAGCAAAACTGAAGATGGTGATATCGCTGTAGAAGAAGTGATCACGAAAACTAAAGCAGGAAAAGCACCTAGACATGACCAAATTACGGCTGAAATGTTAAAAGCAACGTCAGAAGAAACCAGGGAATACATCAGAGACCTCTTCAACAAAGTAACGAGCACAGGACAGGCACCGGACTGGCAGAAAGGAATAATCACACCGAACTTTAAAAAAGGAGACATAAAAGAATGCCAGAATTACAGAGGAATTACACTGTTCGGCACGATCGCAAAAACATTCGCAAGAATACTAGAAAACAGAATAAGGAAGCATATAGAAGATACGTTAGAGGACAACCAGTACGAATTCAGACTAAACAGAGGAGTGCAGGATGTCATCTTCATACTTATTAGGCAGATAAGTGAAAAGACAATCAGAGAAGCGGGAGAAGCGCACATATGCTTCATAGACTTAGAAAAGGCGTTCGGTAGTGAACAGGGAGGATATATGGAAAACGCGAAAAGAAAGATGGGTGGAGCAGAAAGTGGTGAGAAGTGTACAAAGCCTGTACCAAAGCAAAAAAAAAACTACGTGAGAACAAGACATGAAGAATCAACACAATTCGAAACAACAAAAGGAGTGAGGCAGGACTGCATTCTGAGCCCGCTACTGTTCTCTCTGGTGCTTGGTGAAGCTATCAAGAAAACAAGAAAGGAGGCAAAATTTTATGAAGCAGGAAACTGGAAAATGGAGAATATAAAAGTTTTAAAGATGTGCTACGCCGACGATATGATAATTATAGCGAAGAATGAAAAAACATTAAACAAAAATATAGAGCACTTACAAAGACAACTGGAAAATATAAACATGAAACAATAGCAGTAATACAAAAACCATGGTAATATGCAGAGAAAAAACAAAGCACGACATAGAGCTGGAGGGAGAAAGGCTAGAGCAAGTAAGCAGATTCAAATATCTAGGCTCAGTGTTTTCACAAGATGGAAGAATAGATGAAGAGATAAAAGAAAGAAGAGTAGCAGCAGGAAGATTCTTCAACAGTATCAAACACACATTCTGAGGAAATAAATACCGAGCGAAACGAAAGTGCAAATTTACAAAAAAGTAGCAGTGCCAATTATAACATACGGCTCAGAATCATGGACAACAACGAAAAGCCAGCGAAGCAAAATAAGTAGTACCGAGATGAAATTCCTAAGGAAGATGATAGAGGGAAAAACGATTATGGTCAGAATTAGAAAGACAGCATATCAAGAGAAACTGGAAATAAAGCCAATAGAAAACAAGATAGAAGAGGGTCAGATGAGATGGTTTGGCCATGTAATGAGGATGGGAGAAGAAAGAAAGACAAGGAGGGTATACGAAGCAAGAACAAAGAAAAAGAAAGGGAAAGGAAGACCCAGGAAAATATGGAATGAAGAGGTAAAGAATGCTGTAGAGAGGAGGGAGTTAAAGTGGGATGAAATAAGGACAATGACGCAAGATAGAATACGATGGAGGGAGGCATGGGAAAAACAGACAAAGATCTAACAACAACACCCAGCCTTGCACTCGAAAGGGTAGAAAGGTTTAAGGATTAAGTTAAGCCAACCTTATTTGAATCTGCCAATCAGTTCGGACACTTCAGTTTTTGAGGTTCTAATATTATTAAAAAATAAAATTCCAAGATATTTCTCAAATACATTGTATTGAGTATGCAAACATTCAGTTCTACAAAGGAAGTTTGCATACAGCAATCTTAACGTGTCGCAATCAATAGTTTTTCACACTTTGACAGGATACAGAAAAACGCCGTGCTCTGTTTTGAGTTTCTTAAAAACGAATTAGAAGACTTAATGGAAGATGTGCCCCTTAATTTGTTGCAAAGACACCGGGTTCAAAAGGATGGGAAACCTCCCCATTTTGGAAATTAAATTAGAGAGTTGGTGTATTGAAAACGGTGAGATCTCCTTTCATCATGTTGTTTTTTATTGTTTATTTATTTTTTTAGTAAAATCTGATTTTAAATAGCATTTTGTGATCCCCTTAACCACCCACAATAAAACTTACTTAAACTAAGACACAACAATAGCTCAAAGCACCTCGGGATCACCTTCTACATATAGAATTGTATCATACAAAACCCACATATAAAGACAATCGGCGAAACTGAAAAGAAAAGCGAGGCTGAGGTACAAAAGCCGACAAATACACAGTATGATCATCCCTAAACATCAACTACGATCGATGTAAATATGGTGAGCTAACTGGGAGGCACAAGAGATATCAAACGGAGACCTAATAAACAATCCAAGCAGCAGAGTGGAGGACTTTGATTAACTTAGAAAACAATGGAGCATAGTAAACCGCGCGTAGAAACGGGCCAAGGAAGGTGTAGGAAACAAATATATAGGTGGGGGTACGGGAACAATCACCCACATAAAACAAGGATGTCAATTACCGTCTTTAAAGGCTCCTTAGAAAACATCCACAATCTTACCCCTTTCATGGTGGAATGGCTTTACAATGCGTATCTGCAGTTGCAACCTGATTTTTATTTGTAATTTTCTAACTTATTTATTACAGTCATCATTTTATTCTAAAATCAAATTGAACACCGTATATATTTTGTTAAATAATTAGAAAACTTATTAAAATCCGTTTATAGTCTAATTTGTAATTAAAAAGGCATAAAACTTTAAAGTTTATGAAAACTGTTTACTGTGTATTTGCCTAAACAGGTCATGCTTTTGGTATTGCAACAGTTAATTTGCTCATAACCTTGTATACTGGAAACTAAACAGTTCAGGACATTTTATTTCTTATTTGTTTAGCCATAAAGTCTACCTCTAATTGAGGTGTTTATTATAAACACAACAGATGTGAGAAATATGTTTTTCTGGGGAAAGGTAGCACGTGGAAACTTTTGTTAACTATTAGATACTGGAAATTCTAAAATATTATAGAATTTAATGACGAAGAAGTCTATTTTCGGATAACTTGGGACGTGTTTTTTTATAACTGCCTCAATTGTTTTAATAACTTTGTCAATCACCCTGTATATTGTACAACTACTAAAAATGAGGGGTTTAGTTGCTGTTACAACTTCAAAAATCAACTGCGAATAGAAATAAAAAGTTTTATTTAAAATCAAGGCCGATATTCCCTTTATAATTCTTCCAATGAGGTATGTAAGTTTGATACAGATGTCAAAATGTTAGGTTATGTTATCCACCATATGTCACTATTACCAATGCTTCTAAAATCAGGGCACAATAACAATAAAAGTTTCATTTAAAGTAACATAATATGGATTCCAAGCTATTAGCACTTATAATTCTTATAATGAAATATCGACTACTTATGCAAATTTTATGACATTACTGTCAAAAATGATAGGTTATGTTAGATAACATATTTGACTTGCACACTACTTTAAAGAAAAAAGGTGCGAATCCAAAATTAACCAAGAGTAAAACAGATTTATATAAAATCGGTACTGGGTCTCGGTCTCCATTTGCCATTGGGGATCAAATTATTGGCATTCCTTGTGTTGCGGTCGCATTAGAGTAACAAGATTCCACATGTTTACAACTTACATCAGCCAGGTTAAGTACATTTACGCATCAATACGGTAACCCCCAGTCAGGCCCTGTTGTGCATTGCACAAACTAACTTAGCCTTGCCTCACATCAAAAGCGATGGGCCTCTAAGACCTGTGAAAGCTTCACAATAATAATAAATTTGTTACGCATAGACTTCTAGGGGTAATTTTGCAGAAATAATGAAATTAAATATAGAAAATCAATGACAACGTGATTTATACACTCTATATGACTAAAATACCTTTAACTAATTGACATTTATATTGACAAGTGGTGGTTGAAGTCACAATAAAAAACTTACCGTTTTTGTACATTTTCCATAATACGGTTATCACAAATGGCACTTGTAACTAAACCAAAGTATCTCGAATCTTTATCAGTTGATGAACTGATGTATACAACCCTACTGGTGGGATATATTGCCAATATTTGATTTGAAGCGTTCTTCAAAGTAAGACAGGTTGGCAGTACAGTCATCAACACCGCTGTGGGTGCGCGTTTTTCTTGCCGCAATTTCCTAATACAACTACAAACAGTTTGCAGTCGAGCACTTGGTAAAAGCTGCTTTGGCATTTCAATGGTTCCCAAATAGCCGACAAGGGCCTTGTACTCTATGGGTCCCCCTTCGTTCTCCCTGGGCAGCAAAATGGATGCATTCACTGGCGAATTGTCCTGATTAGCTCGATCATGCTGGGGCTGCTTGTTAATATTCTTGTTGCCTAAATTTTGCATCCGCATGGCTTTCTTTATGGGACTGTTGAAACCTAATCTATCAATAGCAGTGCCACTAGCTTCGTGCTTGTAAGTGCGGTGCATTCTAGGGCGATGCATGTATTTGGGTTTTCGATTACTCACCATCCGTCCTAAATCTAAATCCTCATCACTGCTGTCAGAGTAGTAATTCTCCGCGATTGTCATTTTTATGGGGCCTATGCTATTTCCAATAAGATTGACAACTGAATCGTGGGTGCTTTTTGAGACAGACATATCATTTACGGAGATGAGGAAGTCCCCTGCACGTAATCCCGCTTGGTCGGCGGGCGAATTTGCCACAATACAGGAAAGGATACAAGGCTGCTGGCCAGAAATTGTGAACCCAAAACCGTTCGGCCCCCGTATTACTTCCACGGTCCGTATGCCGTAGTTTGGACGTTTTTTTCGCCGTCTACTTGGATGCATCTCTAGGGTGTACTTTCTCGCCGAAAAACAAGTGGCTGGGAAACAAAACAAAACCGATTTAAAACAAATGTCAACACACGTCACTAAACTCTGTTGTTGAGATTTTTAAATGGCCGTTGCTATGGAATGCGATAAAGGCGGCCCTCTACCGACAAACATTCGCGTTGTAATCAAAATGAAAGCGGATTTTATGAGTGCCCTACTTTCTAAAAGAATGTATGCCCGCGGGGCGTTCTGCATTTCATGCACAAATTTGGGCATCTTCAAGTTCATAAACCTTTAAAATATCTAAACTGTTTCAGTTAATTTATTAATAAAAAACGGGAATTCGGAGAAACGCGCCAAAAATTTGGATGCCGTTATTTGAAACAGTTGAAAGTGTAACTGGTTCGGTTCAAAAAAATTGACCTGAACTTTTTGGTACTTTCAAAACTGTTCATATTATTCAAATTCTAAAAATGTTACTCATGTCTTTCTTCTTCTTATCTTCTTCAAACTTGCACACGTTCTAGAAATATAATTTTTTATCTACTTTGATTTAATAATAGGTCCATTATGATACCGAAAACAGTTTAATAATGGAGGCTATTATTAAACTGTTTTTGGTAATAAAATCCTCTATTATTAAACTGTTTTTGGTAACTTTTTGGTTTTTAAGATTGGTGACATTTGCTTTCACTTTGGTCATAAAACGACAAATGTCAGATGTCGAATATACATAACCACAAACTCTATCAGAAATTTTGAATTTCTACATAACAAGTATCTCAAAGTAGATAAAATAGTTTATCTACTTTGATTTAATAATAGGTCCATTATGATACCGAAAACAGTTTAATAATGGAGGCTATTATTAAACTGTTTTTGGTAATAAAATCCTCTATTATTAAACTGTTTTTGGTAACTTTTTGGTTTTTAAGATTGGTGACATTTGCTTTCACTTTGGTCATAAAACGACAAATGTCAGATGTCGAATATACATAACCACAAACTCTATCAGAAATTTTGAATTTCTACATAACAAGTATCTCAAAGTAGATAAAATAGTATATTATACTCGTTTCATAACGGGCATTGTAGCACTTGTTCCATTGGAGCACTCCTCGCTACGCTCGTCGTGCCCCAAACCCACGCGTGCTACAATAAGCCCGTTATGAAACTCGTATAATAATATACTATTTTCTATTTCGGTTTTATAAAGCCGTTATAAGCGCACTGTTTTAGCTTAAAAACGGTACATTAAGGAGGCCTATAATCGTACTGTTTTTAGTTTGTTTTTTTACGATGTTGGTAGTTCGATTTGAATTTGAAAGTTTGAAATGTCAGTTTCAGCCACCTGTCAGTGCTGCCATAAGTGTTTATAAAAACTCCCTAGTAATCGATTTGACGTAAAATTTTCTACATAAATTTATTTAAAATACTCTAACTTCCTCAATAGAAAAAATAGTATAAAGAACACGTTTCATAAGACCACTTGTCGCACTCGTCCGTTGAAAAACTCGACGCTTCGCGTCTCGTTTTTCAAACTTGGACGCGTGCGTTAAGAAAAGGCCTTATGAAACTAGTTCTTTAATATACTATTATTGTTTCGGCTGCTTCACTATTTACCTGAAACAGGCCGTAACTTCTTTAATAGTCGATTTAGTGAAAATGGCCACTCTTTAGTTTCGACTTCTTTTCACCTCTCCTACACATACACGAAGTAGTGACCTCGCGTCGTGGGACACCCTGTATAACCTGCCACTACATAGATATACAGGGAATTTTTCTTTTTAGTATACATTGCCTATGTATACTTTTAAAGAAACGCGTCAATTTCGTCTATTGTGTAGGCAATCAACTATACCGACAACTAAAAAGCAGGAGCAAACGTCACCAGTTGTGAATTATTTGAGTATGAAGGTTATGTTGATACAGTGTTTATATTAAATTAGTATTTCACCCTGTATATAGGACGCAAATGATAATACTTATTTGTAAATTACAAAAATCGACAGGATTATTGTTCGTGTAAGGTCCGTGACGTAACGAGCTTACACTATAAAGCCTTTTAATAATTTGTACTTTCTCGTGCACTTCATAGACATTCATAACTATATTCCTGTTATTATTTTGGATTTTATTTTTTTTTAAACGTAAATTCCGTAAATATGTTACAGGCAGCTGTCAAATTAAGTACATAAGTAACGCAGATATACAATCTGACCTCAAAGGGCGTACTGTGAAAGAAGAAATAGTAAAAGTTACATCGCCAAGTTAGATCTTCACCCTAATACTAGAGCACTAAACTTATTGGACAACAATCTTAATAACCGTAGACGTAAGAGGCAGTATACTCTTAATTTACCGTTTATATTTTAGAACTTAGACTTTCTAGACTAAATGGCAGGTACCATTTTATATAGCGTTATTGCGTGTAAGTGGTAATTGAAGCGATGTTGATGAACGTATGCTTCTACTGTCATTATCACATATACATTCGCTTAAGTATTTTACTTATAGCTCTATGAGCATATTGTAAATAGTAATAATCTGACAATAAAAAAATTATTGACTTTTTCGTTGGAAGCGTTGAAAAAATTTTACACAATGGATTTCGAAAATGTTGTCCCCCGATCAGAAAAGGACCAGATTTCTCACTGCTGCGAGCAATTTGAGATTAATGGAGAGGGATGTAGATGGATGTTTGGAAAGATATGTAACTGTAGATGAAACCTACATTCATCACTTTCCAGAGTCAAAACGGCAGAGCATGGAATGGAGGCATCGTGGTTCCCAGCCCCCCACGAAACTTCCGTGTGACTTCATCGGCCGGAGAGATAATGGCATCAGTGTTTTGGGATTCTAATGAAGTTCTTCTTGTTCGTTATTTACCTTGTGGTCACACAATAACGGGAAACTGTTAAGCAGAACTCATACCAAAAGTTTGTGAGGCTATAAAAGAAAAAAGGCGTGGAAAATCGAAACGCGGCGTTCTGTGCCACCAAGATAACGCTCCCGCACAAGAGCTGTGTTTCTATGGCTGCTATCCACAATGCTGCATTTGAAATTTTGGAACAACCTCCATATTCCACAGTGAATGAGTGGTTTGCAATGCAGGACAAAGAATTTTTTTTTTTAAAGGCATTCAAACTCTGCACCATCGTTATACTAAATGTATTAACCTTTTAGAGTATTATGTTGAGAAACAAAGTTGTTTCAAATGTCTAAATCATTTGCTTCTATATCAGGGACAATAAATGATGAACCATCCTCGTATATCATAGCAAATTAAAGTTTTTTGTCCTAACTGAAAACTAATGCGCATACTAAAATAATTTTTATTACCAATTTCTTCAGCTTTGCCCTTTTTCTTTTTCTTCTCTTTTTCACCTTTCTTTTTCTTGCCCTTCTCCTCCTTTTCCACTGGTGTAATTTCACCTAAAAAGAATAAAAAGATCGTTCATAATATTTGTATTATACAGGGTAAATGCGAAATGTCGTTTTTAAAAGTATCTAGGAAGTCAGTGTCGTCACAACTACGCTTCCCGATATGTGATTCCCAAGTAGATGTATTTTTGTTTAATTTTACATTTTACGTCGATGCCGCAGTATTTCAACTCACTGACCAAATCCACATTTATTTAAATATTTTAGGAGAACTCTGAAAGCAAACGATTTTATTCAAACTCGTTAGAACAGTCAAAAAATATTTGTGTGTCTGTATTATGAGGCACCATCTACTACAATCTGTCCAAAAATAATATTCCTAATATTTCAAATAACTAAGCTATCAAGCTGATTCGTCTTGGCAAACTCACCCTGAATAAAATACACACAACGCTTCAAAGAATACATTTTCTGCAACTGAATTCCATTTACCCTTTGCTCTTATAATTGATTTGAAATCTACCCCAATGGTGCAAAGACATGTGTAAATGTACAGTTACTCCTAGCTTTGGTTACGATAAATTACTAAATTAGCAGGCAAAAGTACTCTTCACCCTCAACACTGTTAATGGATGCATTGCAAGTATACCTAGCCACATCTACATCCGTCATCCGTCAATATCATATACACAAAGTGTGATTATTACAAACAACTTACCTTCAGTTTGTTGGTCAGTTGCCTGGCTCTGGTCAGTAACTGTTTGATTTTCGGATGTCGGTGGTGCTGCTTCGCTTTCTAACTCTGGATTTGTTTTTGGAGTTTCTGTTCCTTCTACATCCTCCGCTTCGGGTTGTGAATTTGGATCAGTAGCAACAGGGGAATTCTGGCGCTCTACGTTAAAAATTACATGATAAGTACGACTGTAAAAACCCCGAGTACCAATTAAACAGTTTGCAATTCAAGTAGTGCTCAATCAGCGAAACAATCTCTCTCACACACACACACGTATTGTACTATGGCCTTTAAACTTCAACTTCCAGAACAACCTTCAATCTGTCTCTGTTTCTTGCTAAATTGTTCCAGTTTCGCACATTTAGACTTGTTAGGTCGTTAATGACATTGTCCTTCCATCTGCTGCGTGGTCAACCTATCGGGTGCCGAATTTCTGGTAGGTATTTCTCACAAAATGTAATAGCAAAGCATTGTAACTTCCCCCGTTAAAATACATATACATCTTTGTATTAATAAAGTTACAAGAATAATACCTTCTCAAGCTTTTAGCGTTATATTTCAAAATATAAACAGCGTACGAAGTACGAAACTGACAATATTGTAAAATAATGAAGAATTGCAGTGAAACAAATAGCTCGTTAATTTGACTATTATACTGCTATAACGGCTAACTCCCTGCTGTCTATAATACCTATACCACATATAAGGCAAAATTCTATAACGTAACGAAGTTTCCGGGAAGCAACCGTTGCAGCATTTGATAATAATTAAATGTTAGGTCGATTTAGTTCCGAAAAGAGTGCAAGTGGAGTTCTAAATTGTTCTCCCTCACGCACTCATCATCGCGTTCGAACACACACCGGAGAAACGCGTAGAGAAAGGGAATCCTATATATACAGGATCCTCGCACACAATTGGTTAATTAGGAGTCGAGCTCCATCCGAGAAGGCAGTCCGCCGAGAATAGAATCACCAGTCCTCCAGAGAAGAAAGCAAACCGAAGTTGAGCCGCCAAAATATTCTCAGTCCGTGAAAATATTCCAGTCCGTTGGAAAATTTCCATAAAATCCGCGTACCTGTACGGTGCCGCATTTATTCCTTTTTGTGGAAAACTTTGCCGTTGGGGTTACCTTGATTGATATCCAGGAGGTTATGCCAGTTAGTGTCAATCAGGTTAACAGACCAGAGAAATAAGAGATTGAAGGTCTTATAAGCCGGTCAGGCCAGGCTAATTTGACCTTTGATTTTCCTATTTTCCCGTAATTGGGAATTTCCGAACTAATTTAACAATATGTTATAGGTGGTCAGGCCAGATTGTGCGTATTTATAAAATTAGGCATTAACAATTTCAAATGCTCCCCGTACAGTAAGTACCGGCGAAACTACGAATCCAAGAACATTTCCCAGCAGCTGGATTTAACAAAACGATTAATGACCCCGCAAGTACACGCTACCAGGTGATAAGTTGTTCTAACCAATGGGCGAACACTGCAAAGGTTCAGATTAATAATTTTCGAAATACGTTCTGTTAAACGTATTTAAAATAACTGCCAGGTGGCAACATATTTTATTTGTTTATGTAAATACAGGACACATATGCTGCGCGCGGCCCACAGCTGGAACGCAATCTATCTGGCCAGTGACCCGACCTTATGAGTCCGTCCAGTGGCGTACCGTCCAGGATTTTGAATATATTATTATTTTCTTTATAACACCAGAATCACACATATTTTGCTTTTAATTGTAACATTTAAATAGAATAAATCCTGTTAGAACCATTACAGTCTCTCCGCATGTTATTATGAACTTCTGACTCTGAGCTAAAATCAGGCAACCGTTCACCACGTGGGCGGACCGTTACAATACAAACATTTAGCTTCTGTAAGGAATTTAAAATAAATTTGATAGTGTGTGTTGCTGAGCGCTCAGTCAGCAACAAAGTATAAATTGCACTATACCCAGGGGCATCGCTACCACTCAGGCAAGTAAGGCACCGCCTGGGCCGGCACTTCGCTGGAGCGGCAAAATTACAATCCATCACTAGTTAGTATAAAGACGTCGGCTAACGTTAGTGCATGATGAATGAATGCAGTTAATGGCGTCCTTTCGAAAAAATTCGGCTACTTGATGTGGGATCTCTACGTTACTATTGTGCATAAAAACATTTGTTCCACTTTGAGAATATGCTGCACTAAATTATAGTACAAATTAATGCAAATGTCATGGCAACATCCCGATTGGATGTGATTAATTGTCTAAAAAAATTTTATACGAAGGAATGAAACGGTTTACTGTTCTAACAAAATCTGGCGTTGGTCCACAAAACGCTTTTAAATAAATTCTAAATCAAAATTCAAGTAAAGCATATCCAAACTTAACTACAGCTTTACGTATATTACCAAATTGAAATTAATTAAATACTACTAAAGGGCATCCATGACAGCAGAATGATTAGCAGAACTGGCGGTGTTCCCTTACAACAATAATTGGCATGAAATTTGAATGTAGAAGAAATAGTTAGGTACAGATATTGAAAAAAAATTAGTGAAGTAAATATATGATGTTTTTTATTATTATTATTATTGTTTTGATCATTATATAAAGAACTTTATGTATTTTTTTTATAACAATTGAAAAGAAAACAATTCGTTTTTTAATACGTCTGTTAAAATCTTTTGCCTTTTCTAAAATTACAAAAAAGTCATAAAAACGTTTTGCTCGTCAATACAGTGAACCTAAAATAGGTTTGCCGGTCATCGCGCACAATGATGGACAGAGAAGGTGGGCGTAAGAAAGTGACAGACTACACGCGTCACGAGCCGTGTACACTTAGCAATAGAAGTTTAGAAGTTAGCTTGCAATATGTAATAATTATGATTTATAATTACTGAAGTAGGGCGGAGATGGCTCAGTGGTAGAGGGCCAAGGTTTGGATGTAATAGTCCAAACGCTTCCCGGTTCGAATCTCCCCAGGATCGGAAATTTTTCTACTTCCCTGGGGGATCGGTACTGGGTCCCGGTCTCCATTTGCCATTGGGGATCGAATTAATGGCACTCCTCGAATTACGGTCGGATTAGAGGAGTATCAAGACCATAAACAAAAACATTCACACACAACAGGCAAGCCAAGCATGGTTTCGCACCAACACGGTAACCCGCAGAGGCGGGCCCTGTTGTGCATAGCACAAACTAGCTTAGCCTTGCCCCACACCGCCTCGACACTGCGCAAGTGGTACAAACGAGGATCACATTAATAGGTAATAATAATAATAATTAGTGAAGTATAAGTGAATAAACACTAATCTTTAGTTATTCATAATTACAAAATAAGCATATAACTAAATTATAAGCATAAGATAAGACTTTTTCTTTAACTGTAGTACCGATCTTAACAGTTCGAAGTTGCCACAAGAAATGCGTCCGCTAATCCTCACTACCGTTTTGCCAGTGCAGCACATTTACTCACCGGGAAAGCCAAGTTAGGTAGGTAGGTTCACTGTACACTTTGATGGCAACACCAAGAAGGGGCAGGACATACCTAACCCTCGCGACGGATAGGATATGATATTAGACGTCCCAACCTTAAAAACAAACAGGTGGACACTATTCCTCGCTCTTATTGTACCATTTAACTAATAGTACAAAAAGAGCGAGGGATTGTCTACTTGTTCCTTTTTAAGCTTAGGACGTCTAAACTAGTGATGGGCATAATCGAATAATTTCAATAATTGAATGCTTAGTAATCGAATGATTTTAATAATTGAGATATTCATTCGAATTCAAAATGCGCCCGCATTGCGACAATGCAAGATCTCGCATCTTGCCTTCCGAAAGATAATTCCCTGGCACTCCCGCTCTTGTCTCAAATCGTTTTCCGGGTTTCGACTAGATTCTGTTCTGTATTTATTTAAATTTCGTCACATTGTAAGATTAACCTGATTGTAGATGCCGCTTTATGGTTTTTCGTGTTATATTTTAAATTATTAAATATTAACGATATTTTTAAATATTTTATTACAACCGATTAAAAGTTTATATCTTAATAAGCGTTACCATGACGACCAATTTAACTACTAAATTTTTAAACAGAGGTGTAATATGAAGAGCCGGGAAGATTACAAATGGTCGTAACTGATTAAGATCAATAAATTTTGTTTATTTGATATTTTTAAACAGTGACATAAATTTCCGAAATTATTTGATTTCGTTTATTACAATAATATATTTTTTTCACTACTAGTAATATGGCGTAGCATTTTGACACATATTAGAATGCCGTGAAATTCAATTTCTCTACCTTGGCGCAGTGACAGGTAAATAATTTTTCATTATTAACCACTGGTGTATAATGAACAAATTTATATTTTTTGAGTATCCTGTGACAATTTCAAAGAGAATTTTGTTATAAAGAGAAAATTGTTAATAATTTCAGTATTTTAGATGAAACGAGTGCTTAAACACCAATTTTTGAATGTCATGTATGCTTTCATATAAAGATCTATCGATTTTTCAGGCAGTAGCTTATCTGTTACCTGATCTGCAATTTCTCCCATTTCGGGCGGTGTACAGTTTATAGCTTCGCTCGTCATTTTAACAAAGCAGCCACAAAAAAACTTACTAAAAGACTCAAAAAAAGTATAATAAACTTTAATGTCAAACTTTATTAACCATTTTCAAACAACTGTCATACCAACAAAACAAAAAACTGCTATTTGTTTTATAATTTGAAATAAATACAGGTTTAAGTTAAAATAGTCATTAAATTGACAATTATAAGAGTTTATGCTACTAGTAGTGAAAAAAAAGTATATACACCTCGGTAGAAAAGTCTTATAGCCCTCGGGCCTTACATCCCTCGGCGCTACGCGCCTCGGGATCTAAACTTAGCTCTCGGGCTATAATAGTAGACTTTTCTACCTTGGTGTATAATATACTATTATTCAATTTTGCCATATAAATTGACGTTTATTGACGTCAAATCAAACTATTAAAGTCATTGTTTATTTAGGCCGCGCATTAAAATTTTAATAAGCAGTAGATTAAAAATTTTAATCCGCTGGTACACTTTCTTGTATAAATCCTTCGATTTCCGAGGAAACAGTTTTTCCATTATAGCATCACCATCAACCAAACCGTGTTCTGGATCAGAAAAAACATCATGATCCAATTCGTTGCACAAATTATCCATTTTTTCCACTACTAGTAGTAGAAGATGCCATTATTTATGTCGTTTTCGGGTTAAGAAGATGAATTTCTCTCCTAGTAGGAGATAATTTTTCATTAGCTCCTACTAGGAGATAAAAAAAACAATTGACGATAGTGACATTCCTTGATACATTTTTACGTTGATGACAGCTACAAAATTTGTTGGTTAATTTAGTAAATTTTGGCAATCACAAAGAAAAGTAATCGTTTTTTAGTAGGAAAGAACGTTAGAAAAGCGTTAAATTTCGCGCCACGACCGGATAATAATAGTAATTTGTCGTACTGGATTTTCCCAGCTTCTTTTCTAATTTCGGGAGGAGTACAATCACCATCATCTTCCATTTTGACAAATCGTACAAATAATAAAATTAAAAGTAAAGTCAATGTCAAATTTCAGTTGTTTTCTGTGAAAAACTACCTTGATACTTATTGGATCGCTTTTAATTCAAAAGAAATGCAGAAATTATTGTTGGAAAATTCGTTAAATGTTCTAGTAGTGGAAAAAATAATATATAAACCACGGTACAGAAGCTTTTTCTTAGCCTCACAACTTATTCCCCTCGATGCTGCGCATCTCGGGATCATAATAATGTTCGGCTAAGAAAAATTGCTTCTGTACCTTGGTGTATAATTACTATTATTTTCGCGGAAAACTCCTCGACGCACGAATAATATTTTTTGAAATGTGTTTATAAAAATTTTCGTCGTTGTCAAGGTAACGGGGCCCAGAAGTTGTGATCTTGTCGTGATAATCATAAAATTCGCCTATTTGATGACTTTCCTTAAAATTTTCTCTTCAGAATTGGACTTATTATATCAGGCAAAATTGAATAAAACGTTGTATTACACTCGCGGATTAAATGAATGTTTAACTTGCGATATTAACGCGCTCGCGGCTGCGCCGCTTGCGCGGTTAAACATATCGCTCATTAAACATTCATTTAATCCGCTCGTATAATAAATAACTATAATTGAATAATAATCAATCTAAAAAGCTCTACCATTGATATTTTTGAATTTAAGTGTGGAAAAGTAGAAATAAATAATCGTAACTTAAGCCTGCCCGATTCGAAATTCTAAAACTTTTTTGGCAATTCAGCTGTACATGCGACACGTCACACAGAACAAGTTAAATAAATATGATACTTTGTAATTTAATTTTTTGTATCTTCTCGCATTACAAATTCTCAAATTATATACCGACGCAAACGATATTTCGTTTTTCTTTTTTATCATGCGAATGAATTACCCGCATCTCGAGATATCTCGACATACATGCATAAACGAATATTTCGAATTATTTTATTCCAGGAGCACATCTCGAGATATCTCGAGATATATGAATAATCGAATATTTCGAATTATTTCATTTAAGGCGCGCGTCGCTACGAACGCATTCGAAAAGTTTTATCATTCGAATGAATTACCCGCATCTCGAGATATCTCGACATATATGCATAATCGAATATTTCGAATGATTTCATTCGAGATTCGCGATGACTACTCTAACCCCGTAGCTCTCATTTAAAATACATTTCAGTATAGTTCACTTGGAAGACAACAACCGCCAAAGATATTTCGGTGTTGGTTGTGTTGCCTATGTTAATTGAATTTTTTAATGATTTGTGAGCTTCAGTTCAAACACTTAAGAATCCTAATAAGATGTAATAAAACCTATGTGTATATGAAGTACATGGCGCCTCTGTGCATTAATTTGAAGGCGCCTAGGGCCTGTGTCACCCATAGCACACACCAGAAGACCTGGTGACAATGTCTAATGTCCTTGAGAGGATACGAAATTTCGAAAAGTATGCCACTTATTATGGTTTTCAACGGATGTTTAAAAGCTCTTCCTAAAGAACGTGATGTTATATAACTTTTATTCTTGCTCTAATATTTTTTGCAAACAAAGTATGCGAATCGGACTAACTAATACTGTATTTTTACCTGTATCTTCTGTTGGGGAAGCAGCTGGTGTAGATTTTTCACTGTCACCTTTCTGACCTTTCTTTTTACCAGAATCCTTGCCTCCTTTCTTTCCCTTTTTCCCTTTCTTAGTAAAATCCTCAACCACTTCTTCTACTGGCGGTGGGGGAGGTTTAGGTACTTAACAAGAAAATAAGGTAACACAATATTATTATTCGGTTGAATTACAACAGAGTTACCTATTTCAGGGACTAGTATTTCTTCTTCAACTAATTTTTCATATGTTGTTCTGTAGAAATAAAATAGCTTTTTTTGGGTTCTATCTTCTTGAAGTATATCGTCATCTAGGAAAGACTGAAGTTGATCTTCGATTTCACCTTCATTGGCTGCCATCATATCTTCAAAATAGTCTCCCGAACCAAGTCCGAGGAATTTGGTGACTCGGTCCTTGACCCACTCGCGACGAAAATCTTTCATTATGAAGTTCTTATAACATAAAAAACCATTTATATAGCAAAAAAACTATAAGTCAAACGATTGTTTAAAAATAAAAAAGTATTCATTTCTTTAACAATAGTGACAAAATTAGAAATGTATGTATGTGGTAGGTTGCTATAAAAACGCAGTGGTTTGTGATTTAAGCATTACCAAAGCGTAATTACACTTTGATAATGCTACCTTTTTAGAATTGCCCACAGAATTGTAGCCCCTATTTGGTTGTCTACTACCGTTTTCGATTTCTAATACTTTTACAGTTTTAAAGTTACTTGTCTACAGACACAATACCGAAATATTTTTTATAGTGGATGGTTAAACAAATTTTAAAATATATTTGAACAATCGTTCTAACGAAAGAAAGTGTTGGATGCATATTTTTATGATTTCCTTTGTTGTAGAATTTATTGAGGGTTCTGGTAAGATATCTCTTATCATCTTGCATTGGGCATGGCATCCAGAAATTACCACTGTTGCTTTATTACTTAGTGCAATTTTCTAGAAACTAATTCATTGCAGAAGAAGGTATTTTTAAAATAAATCCTATTATATCAAAAATAAAGATTTTATATCGAATAATATTATTTTACTGGAGGCTCAGAACTGAAGAAGAACTAACTGAAAATATCTGGATCAAAGAAAATATGTCATAAAACTGGCACTTAGCCGTTATTCTACCTAGCCGTAAGGTAGGGGATAAAACCGAATGCGAAAATAACAACAGCATATCACTATTGAATGTAACGTATAATAGTATATTATATACCTAGGTTGAGAAGTGAGCTATTATTTACCGAGAAATTTTATATAATTTTCGAGGTAAATAATTGCCTTCTCAACCGAAGTATATATAGTATTTTTTTTACTACTAATAGCCGAACTAACACCAAAAGATCTTATTTTTATTTTAAAATTAGCCATTTCCCCTATTATTCAAACATATCGAAATATTAAGTAGCCTGGGGCTCGGCTATCAAGGCAACGAATAAAACAATTGAAACTGATGGGTTCCAATGAACGTCATTATTCTAAAATAATTGGAAGGTTTTAAGTAAAAGTATTACAATAAAATATTAAAATATGGCTGAGAATCTTAACGAACAAAGCGGCAGTGATTTAGAAATGGAAAATTGTACTCCGCCTGAGCTTCGAGAGGCAGCGGCTAGTGATTTTCATATTTTTGATAATTTTCATTATCTTTATTAACCTAGGTAAATAATGAATTATTATTATTTACCTAGGTTAATAATGAACTACTTCTCATTACACAAATGAGGTAAACAATAGGGTTTTCTCATGTTAGTAGTAAAAAAAAGGTTTTACTAGCCTGTTAAATCGAAAGCTCAGCCAGTACGTGGAATAAATCATCAGAATGTTCCAAAATGGCTTCTAGCCAAATAGAGCCATTCTAGATTTTATCCAGGTAGCTCAGAAAAACCTTTGCAAAATACATCGAAAAGACATATGTACTAATGTATAGATATAGTAAAGTTCTTCAAAGCTAGACGCGTACGCTGGATAAGACATACGACATACACACCGGACGAGCAAGACCGAACACACCAAAATTCTAACGAAATTGAATCCACCAGACAAAAGCAGCAGAATACCCCCCAAGAAATGGTTAGATGGTGTTCAACAGGACCTACAAACACTAAAAGGACGAAACTGAAAAAGGCAAGCAACATACCGACAACAGTGAAAAAGTGGAATTTTTAATAGCTTTCACTTTCTGGGCAATACGTCAAATATGCGTGGCCGCAACCCAGCATACGCAATTACTTATTTCGGCTTTGGCAATGTTGAGTCTTAATACTAAAAACTGCTCTAATGTTTTCAGATCATTCGGCTTCCACATCAAACTATAAATACCCCGCAGTATTATTGTATAAATTGCAATGCTTGTGTCAGGAGTAAATAAATAAATTCTTCGGTTTTAGCGCTGAGAAAAATCACGTGCCAGAGAAAACTGTCTGAGTCAATTCTCCACCTTCTCATGAATCCCTACCCCTTGGCAGAGCTGTAGTGACTACTTCTGAGATTAATGTCCGCTACGGCCGGTGCCCATCTGCCCAATCGTGGCAATTTAGCATCATTAACAACTGTATTTTCCAAAATGCAATTTGTCAATTAAAAATGCCAAATTTGGGAAAATATAAAAGCAAAACAATTTAAATCACATTTTACTTACCAATTCAATAAATTTGTCAAGTAAGTAATGAAGGATGATGCGAAGTGATAAAAGAAATATTTGATCTTCCTCGAGGCTTGTCAGCCTTAAATACGCCCTTAATCTTTTCGTGTAGGTATACCTAGGTGCAATATTTAAGGATTTTTTTTTAAACACCAGGATTAGAAATTAACTTTCAGTGGTTACCGAAAAGAACATACCAATAGCATCACGAGATACCTAATACAAGACGACATATGAGATATGTACCATTACCACCACCCAAAATATACTTCAATTTAATGGTATAGTTTTAGATTATAATTACCGGCTATTATTAGAGGTGTAGGCTAAATATACGCATTTTAATTTTCAGTTTAGCTGACACTACGATGCTACTGGAAATTAATAAACACTACCTACATGGATATCAAATTATTTTAAATATTAAGAATTAAGAATACATACCTTTTTTAAACTTACTAGTATCCTGTTTGCCACATAGGAATACTAATTGCTATTTGATATACTATTTATCTATTTCATTTAATTGCAACTCACGATTCTCTTTGACAAGTACAGCCATTTACAGTTTATTTACTAACAAGTATCTGCGCAACACTATCCGGCGGTATCCAGGCAACAAAAGTGGTTTAGTTTGACATTTTCATTTCCTTCACAAACTTTTCTTAACAAACGTATTGAAATTATGGTATGGTAGCAAAACAATATGAGTGACTTGAAAATTCTATGCGCCAAATATACTCACAATATAATCAATAGCTACTAACTCAGATGAAACTTATAAAAGAACAATATAGTAGAATTGAACCAAGACGGTGGTTTAAGTACATATGTATATAAACTTTGGAAACCCTCTACCACCTCGATATTTAGAACACCTAAATACAACCCGGTCCCGGGTTGCGCACATTCGTCGCCCGTTCACGTACGATCAGGAGAGTTAAGGCAGCGTGGTCCCCGGTCAGTACTTGGATGGGTGATCCGAAGGTTGCGTTAACGCGGCGCCTCTCTCCCACGAGGATTGATCACTGTGGGAGAGTAGATCAACAACCCCCCTTATGGGGCAGGCCCTTGCCCAACAATAGGATGATGCGGGCTAATAAAAAAAAAATACAACCCATGACACAAAATTTCCCAATCCGGTTTGCAACCGTGGGATCTACTTACCAAAAATTTTCTCTAGAATGTCAGTCGTTTGAATTCGACGTTAAACTGTAGGTTTCACGTATTTCTACCTTAACACTGAGGAGAAACACCTGACAGAGAAGAGGCCGATGCCCACCAATGGGACAAAGTGGCTGATGATGATGAACTTCAAGGGAAGAAATTATGTAACTCTGAGAAGCCGTTCCGAACCATCTTTATTATAAAACAATCCTATATAAGTAAAAAAAAAACTGTAAATTAATAGAACTGTTCAAAATGACCACCACCAACAATATGACATTCTGCACATCCCATTGCAATTGAACTTTGTACTCGTTGGACCATGTGTTCGTTTAATGTTGCAGTCGCTTGGTTGATACGATTTGTTAAATGGTCCACGTTGTTCACTGGTGTGAGATGTACAAAATCCTTTAGATTCACGACTAATTCACCGATCTGGAAAACCAATCAAATCTAAACCAATTGAAGCCAATTTCGTAACATGATTCCATAATGGGCTGGAGCACCATTGTGTTGGTACCATATATTTTATCTGATTATCAGTGTAACATTTCCAGTAGTATTTGAAAATCTTCATTTAGAAAATGTAGGAAATTTTTAGCATTCAGAAGATTTGGCAGAATAAAAAGATGAATTAAATAATTATTTACCGTACCTGCCCAAACATGAACACACACACACAATGTTGCTTCTTCTGTCCACAAAAGATTGCCAATAAAATTCGAATTTTCCTGATGTTGATTTAATAGCCATTCACAGTACCTAACTCGTGCATAAGACAATATACTATATATATAAAATAATAATGTAGCAACAAAATATTTTAGTTCAAAATATAATATAAACTTCCAGTTCTAACATTAAAAAATTAACAACCTGCGAGTGATAATTTTAATCCATAATTAACTATCCCAGAGCGTGACTAACTAAATTTAGTGCAACCAACCACAATAAGCTTGATTTAGGAAACGGAGTGTCTCTCCGGTTCGCTAATTAAGCAGGTCATGAACCCAACATTAGTATAATAACACCCAATAGCAATTGCATACACATTTTTTAATTGTTGGAAAATAGTCTCTAACTATGGCAATCATAATTTAGCATCGAAAATACTGGCAAAACTAATTCATAACAAGCGCTTGCATAGGTGTTTTTTTTAAATATAGGTACAACAGCAGCTACAATTATTGACTATTGAAAGAAAATTTGTAATAAAATAGTTCCATTTGGACAATTAATATTTTGGGCATACAAAACAAGATGGCTAATTTCTGATTTAAGCACAGACAATATTTTAATTACTCAGTGGAACTTAATACTCGCTGTCTACGACTAAATTACTTTTACAAACACATATCTTTTGTATAACTTATGATAACGTAGCTTTCCCATTAGCACTGAAATTAAAAGTACTTGCATGAATGTACCTTAAAATTACAACTACTAATTAGTTATTTTGCAGTAAACAATATTCTGTTTTGTTTAACGGTGGAAATACATAATAATACGCTACAAACTTACAGGGTGCATCTGATATTTCAAATTTTGTTCCTGAATGAATCAAGAAATAACGTTTTGTAAATATAATTTAATCTGTTTTAAATTCGTGAAATTATAAGCTTACAAATAAATATGTATGTACCTAATTGTTTTATTTGGGGATTGATTAGGCCATCGCCGTGCTATTGCAATAAAATGCTATAAGATATTTAAGTTGAGATTGTGTTTATAATAAAACAAATATTCAAGTATCGTCAAATATACTCAAAGTTAAGTAGTTCAACTTCAACTGCACTTAAAATTAGAGTATGTATCTTCCAGTTGCTTGAATGAAGTAACTTGACAAATGTATGTAGAAGTCGCTTTAGAATATCATTTAGAACGATAAATTTCAATTGTTTTTATCACTCATTGCTACAACCGTATCAACGCCTGCTCGAATAATGGCACTTTCATTTGAATACATTTTGGTAATTATCCCCGTTATTTATCAACCGATTTTGAAATTTTTTTTTGTTGTATTCAGCATAAAGAAAGCTATCAGATGAGGTATCATAAGGGGTACTTTGCTATTTGAAATTTTAAAGTTGGAGTTGCTAAGGCGTAGGTGTTGAGGGGTGGGAGGCTGAAAATTACATCTCTAAATGATAATTTAAAAATAAAAATCGACGTATCCGAGTATTTTTATGAAATATTTTTCTCAACGATTTTATAGAATTTATCCGTTACTTTTGGGAAGCACTGTATATTTTCTTTATGGAGCAATGTCAGCATACCGTATATAATGCGTGTTTAATAAACAGATACATATGCTGAAAATAAAATATCCTTTCTAAATAGTGTATTCGTTCTTATTAAAATAAACTACACTTGTACTGTTGTTTTCTGAAATGCACTAAAATTGTTTATCCTACTGTATTAGAAATAATAGCAGTGGGGTTGGCAACACTAGCAATGAGTCTCCTTCCTTCCGACGCGTGTATTTAAAACTACCGACACAGGAGGAGTAGACACAGTTATTCCATTGGTTCATCTGACATTTCTGACAAATGACAAAATATGATAGGAAGTATTATTTGACAGTTGTAGAAGAAGATTAATGTAGTGTTAATTAAGAAATTACAGTTCATGTACCCACATAAGTAATGGAATCTCGTGATACAACAATGAATGAAATAGACGTACTAAAAGCCGAAGTGGAAAGGCTAACAAGAGAGCTTGACCAAGCCAGTAGTGAAAAAATACAGTCTGCTCAATATGGACTGGTTCTTTTGGAGGAAAAGGAGAATTTACAACAGAGATGTGAAGATTTAGAAATACTTTATGAAAATACAAAACATGAACTTTATATTACACAAGAGGTATGTTATATGTCTAGTAAACGAAGCTCTCGTTTGTAGCAGCTTCTTTTCCCAACTTATTTATATACAAACAACGAAGGAAAGGTTCCCTGCACGAATTTAGATATAAAGTTCCCCAAAAGATCTTGAAATAATATGCATGTGTTTGCTTGTATCATTTTTTAATTTGAGTAAAGAAATCGAAAAACTAACAGAATGATGGATCTACTTCAGAGTAATATGTATAGAGTGGAAATATAATGTACGTCACATTTACGTTGGTTTTATGGGAACCCTGTTGTTTTTTGTTTAATTTGTAAAGTACAATATAAGCTGTTAGACCGTCTGCAAAGTAGGTTTATATTAAGTAATTAATTGTAAAGTAACTAGTGCATTTTTTATTTGTTGAGTTTTTAAAAACAACTAATATTTGCTGGTAAAATACTGATCCTAATATTTTGGGATTTTATATAAAAGTCAATTTTAGTTAATTCCTTCTGTCCCATTCGTACAATGAGGATTTAATGCAACTGATTGGTTCCATTTGAGCTTCAATGTACTTCACCCACTCCCGTCATCATCATCATTCGTGCTCCATTTTTAGATCACCCCTTCCACCTTTTCGGACTTTTATGAGAAGTAACAATGCATAGTCAGTTCTAGAATAGAAGTGACCAACATGTTGCCCATATACCATATTACGCTCCCACAACCATTTAAAATTGTTTACAGTAACTATATGACTGCTACAAAAATGTTCACGCATATTATGTAATTTTACATTTTATCTACAGATATTATAGCTTGTAAAATAATTCTGTTTGTTGAAAGTCTTCCATAGGGAGGGGCCACTGTTGCTTTAGTGTCTCAGTATCGCTAATTTTTTAATTTACTCAAGGGCTTATTCAATGATATAATGAATTAGGAAGTATAAATATGTTGATTGTTGACAGTTTCTGTTGAGAATGAAAATCTCCAGATAACAACTGGGTTTTTATATTTTCCAACTGCATTTTGTCCTACTACTACCTAGTAAAAAATATTTTAATTAGCAAGCTTCATTCCTTTACTTCGGAATAATATAAAAAAACAATAGATTTGTTTATCAATTTATTTGTAAGTTTTTAATAAATGATGTGAAAATCACCTAGTTAAATTTAATTTCAGGCACTCACAAAGTTTCAGTCTAGTCACAGGGTAACTACAAAAACTGGCATTGAAACTGAAGAATCACTACTCTCTGAATCGGCAGCTAGGGAAACATCCTTAAATTCCCAAATTATTGATTTAGAAAATGAAGTAAAACAACTAAGGCATGAATTAGAACGTGTCACCACAGAACGTGATCGTATGCTGCAAGAAAATTCGGATATAGGCAAAGACAAAGAAGATCGCAATATGGAATGCAAAAAGCTCAGGGCTGAGTTACGTGAAATTAAGTTCAGAGAAACACGTTTGATAGCAGATTATTCGGAACTGGAAGAAGAAAACATAGCTCTGCAAAAACAAATTTCAGTACTTAGAAGTTCACAGGTAGATTTTGAAAGTTTAAAACACGAAGCTCGTAGGTTACAAGAGGAAGTCGAACTTCTTAATTCTCAAGTAGAAGAATTTTCAAATCTGAAAAAAATTGCAGAAAAACACATGGAAGAAGCCTTAGAATCTTTACAATCTGAGAGAGAAGCCAAATATGCTTTAAAAAAAGAATTGGACCAGCATATTAATCGGGAATCTCTATATAATATTAGTAACTTAGCGTACAGTATAAGAGGTATGACAAATGAGCAGGCTATTGGTAGTGACGGAGAGGATGACATTCCGGGATTAAAGCGTATAGAAGCTAGTTTAACAGATGGGTCTGCATCGGAACTAGCCTCACCAGATGATAAACAAGTGGATTTGTTTTCAGAAGTTCACTTAAATGAACTTCGAAAACTAGAAAAGCAGCTGGAGTTGTTAGAAAAAGACAAGACCGCATTGACACAAAATCTACGAGATAGTCAGGCTGTGGTGGAACGCAGTCAAGGAGAACTACAGGTATTCCTAGCACGCCTTTCGCAACTGGCAGCTCATGTTGACTCCCTGCAGCATTTGTCTCAAAATGTGGAAAAAACAGTTGGTGGGTCAGTTGACCAAACAGGTAAAATCATATCTCAGTACCAGCAATGGTTCAAATTGTCAAGTAAAGAAATTGAGCAGTTGAAGAATGATCTGAAAGAATTAGAAAAGATCAGTAATTGTTCAGATGCAACTTTACAACTAAGAACCGAAATTACCAACATTAAAAATAAGTTGTTAGATACAGAACAGAAAAGTATGGACTTGGAAAGTGATATGCAGCTGTTACGGGAATTCGCTGGCGAAGCCGGAAGCGCTTTGGAAGATGCATTAAATAACTTACAAACAGTAACTGAAGAAATGGCACAATTGTACCATCATGTCTGCACTGTTAATGGTCAAACTCCAAACCGAGTAGTGCTGGAACATGAAAAGCAAGGTGGAATGACACCAAGTAAGTTACATTATAAGTATATAAACGGCATTATAATGTATTTAAATAATCACTATTTTTCTGTAATTCAGAAAAGAACAGGCACTATTTTTTTATAATTCAGAAAACTGCTAGATAGTTTAAATAGTTGGCGTTCAGCAACAAAAAATATTGTTGATTTTCTTTTATTATTTTACTGAAATCGCTGTTAGTTTAATTAATATGAAATTTTTGTTTGCCATAGAACAATATGACCTCGAAATTCCTAAAAATAGTCCCCTAGACTGTTCCAATTGGGTTTACACTTTTTGTAATTTCCAAATGTACAGTGTAAATGATTTTACATGTCTTCGCATATATCTCAGTAATTAGGAAAAATATAAAAAAGTTTAAAAGTTAAATTAGGAGCTTATCAGGGGCAGATTGGTAATGATCCACTGAGGTATTTCTGCTATGAGCACCTTCCCTACAGAAAAAGTGAAAGACATTCCCCATAATTTAGAACTCTTGTTAAACAGTGAGTCCCGTATATTTGTGTACATTACTCTGCTTGCATGCTACAAGCATAGGAGGGAAAGGTCTTCATACTCTTTCGAGAGCAAAGGAGTGTAGAGAGAAACAGAGAATCTTATAAAGATCTAATTCCTAAAAAAAACAATTGACATAAAAACAAAAGAACAACCCAAAGTACATTTATATTTTATATGTAACATCAATTTTTTTTATTCTGAAAACATGCAATTCTCTTTGCAAAAATACCAAGCCAAAGTTTCAAGTAGCTTAATCAAAGTCAGCAAAAAAATGTTAAATTGAATCTTGGTAACCTTGAATATCTAAGCAACAGATTTTTATTCGGATTAGCATTAGACCCACAAGAAAACAAATGGACTGTAAGAACAATATCAAGTATCACTGCTGAAGCCTGCTGTATAATACCTCCTACATGTTACTAAAAGCTCAAAGAAATTTGTTTATTTATTTATTTATATGAAACAGTGAACAAGATTTCTAAATTATATTTTTATAACCTTAGAAAGTGATTTGCAGGTTAGTCAATTGTTTAATCTCACCCAAAGGTCTCTATGTGATTGATTCAACTGCTTAGATGTATATTTAAAGAAATTTGTGTTTATGTGTGTGTCCATGTGAAACCAATTTGCCAAATCAATTCGTACAGGCGAAAAAAATTATTGAACTATAATCCTCAAAAATCACTTGGTCATATGAAACACAACTGAGCATCTTATACAGGACGATCTTGATTGGTAAAATATACGATTTTTGAATTCTTATAAATACGCCCTGTATATTATTTCATAATTTAAAAGATTGTTAAATTAACTTTTATTTGGTATAGAGTATGGCATGTTTTAAATTAATAATTAGTATAGTATTAGAAATGAAATACATACATGTAATATTCTCAAATTTTGATGTAAAATTTAATGCTGTACTTGTAAAATGATCTGGATTTGTATCTAAACAAGCACCATAACAGTTGTTAACCCGTTATTGCAGAAATGCATTGCTTATTGATTATAATTCATGTCAGCAATGTTTCTGCCAGCCTAAAAATAATTGCAAAACAATATTTTAGATATCTAATATGTTTAAAATTTTCCTAAAAGTCTGTTTTACGCTGAGTAAAACACGGTATTTTTACGCTTATCACATGCAGAATTTTTTCTCTAACTTTTCCATACAAGTTTCTTTATACCTAGTATTAGGTGCTTTTGAAATTATTTCTGTTGCATGAGTATATTATTTTCTATAATTATCTACAAGGGTGTACCTATTTTAGTAATTGTTTAGAGATCTAAAATGTGTTTG
>JABXWE010015970.1:0-13480 GCA_014611495.1 Limonius californicus | reverse complement strand
ATATATATATATATATATATATATATATATATATATATATATATATATATATATATATCTAGATAAATACTTTCATTATATAATATTTATATTTGTAGGGTTAATATATTGATGCCTTTGTTTGTCTACTTATAATACAAGAGCTTCATCTACACTCTCTAAATATGAGCAATAAAATATCCAAAAATTTTAAAATTTAAAAACTGTTGATTGAAACCTGACGTTGGTGATGTATTAGTTGTGTTAATTATATAACCAATGACAACTATTCATGCACCCAACCCCTAACCAAGTAGACTTAACGGTTGAAGATTCATTTAGCAAGGAGCAGAGAACAAATTATTAAATTTACAGCGTCTTAAATAGGCCATTTTTAAGTAAACGTTACAAAATCAGTGATAGTAGCCAGCGTAATGTATTTTTTTGGTAAAGAGAATTACTGATGCATGTTCACATCACTACTCAAATGCGATTACCAGTCAGCAGCATCTATCTTTCTTGGCAATGGCAGGAAAATCCGGCGATGCAAATTTATATTAAAACTGGGTATAATTATAATATATAATATAACATGTTATAATGAAAGTATCTATGTAAGATTAAATTACATTACTGGATGACCGACCATCTATTCTTCCGAGATTAAGCGACAATGTTCTGGGTCTGATCAGAGATGTTGCTTGTGAAATTCATACACATTGCAAAAATTGCGTGGAACACATCGTTAAGGTTGAACAGAAAGTATGCTCCAAAATATGAAATCCTTTATTAATATTATATATTAATAATAATTTACGAGCTGGTTCATCTTCTGATATTCAAAATTCAAAATTTAGTAATATCAAGTATTAGTAAATTAAACAAATAAAATAAAATGTAGATTTGCGTTTAATAATATTAGAAAAGCGTGTCAAATGTATATATTATGAAATTTAAAAATAAAGTACTATTTGAAGCATTTCTGGTTGTATAGCATATTTATTTATTTTCCTGAACACGTTCTTGATCGCCTCTACCTACAACGACCCCAACACTTGCAGCTTATCTTTAAGTCAACAGCTTAACATGCGCTACTAAATGTTTGATCCAACTATACATATCATATGACCTTGTAGCCTCATTATGTATCAAAACATCACCTTGTTTTACACTTGCGCTTTGCACTAATACAGGGTGTCGATAAGCTGAGACTTGCGAGTAATCATAAGGAGAAATGCTACTTCTAACAAATCCCACAGTCATCATTTCTGACCCTAACTATATTTTTTCTTTATTGGTATAAAAGGGTTATCGCCTTGTTTCAATATTGGATATATTGCGTAATAGTTAAGAAAACCATGAATAGGAAAATCGGCTATTGCCGTAGCTACAGTGACAATAGAAATTCCTAATTTTAAGTTATTTTGAGTTAATTTAGTAGCCCCTTAAGCATAACAATGCATGAAAAATTTAAACATTTCAGTACTTCACCGACTCATCTATGCTTTCTCTGGGGAGACTTCACTACTACAGACCGCGTCCCCTGGGTGGCGGATGGCGATAAGATTATTGCGAATATTCACAATAAGCAGCTGTGGACCAAAGACCAGCCGTCTGGAAGTGACGGGGCCTTGTCGCTTGACCAATCACCTGCGCAAGGTATGATGACTCAGAGCAATGAAATTAGCCCCGGAACTGAAAAGAGCCTTCGAAGACGACCAACGAAATGAAATTGGAAAATCAGAAGTGGAATGTACGAACATTGACAGGAAAGGAAAGGAAAATAATGGAAAAGTGACTAAATACAAGATACAAACACTTGGAATAAGTGGGACAAAAAAGAAAGCATGCGGAGAGACGATCATGGACTCGGGGTTTCTTCTGACACACTCAGAAGTAGCAGTAATAAGTAAGATTAAACTGGAAATAATATTAGAAGCAAGACCCCGAGGCAGGAGAAAGCAGGGAAGACCGAGAATATAATGGGAAGACGGAATAGGTAGAATGGCGGAGAATAAAGGTAAAAGTATCAGAGAGCTTAGACGAATGGTCGTAGATAGAGGAAGCTACCAAACGTGGGTAAAAAGGTTCCTACACCTTAGGGCAAGGAGAAAAACCGCGAAAAAATGAGAAGAAGAAGAATATTTTATATGTTTTTCAATTAACGCACGCAGTTAATACAATGTATGTAAATATTAGGCTTGTTCAACTGAAACCTGTTTGATCAACTTAGCCTTGAAAACAAATGCAATAATTCAAATGACGTTTGTTAATGTAGTAGTGTTTGTAAGTAATACATGAATAAGTTTCTGGCGTTTGAATTTGATTTTGACTTTCAAAACTTCGATTTTGAAATAGCGTTTGTTGTTGAAAATCCGTCTATGTTTGATCAGCGTGCGTCCTACAATTTTTATGCGCTGAGGGTGTACAGCCATTGCAGATTTACACGTGAATGCAATCAGTATATAAAAATGCATGTATTGCGTACCCAACTGTGAAGGAGTGGGAATTTAAAAATGGCAAAGAGGGGACTACAGATGAGCCGCAACCAGGTGCACGGTGTACTGCATTAACAGAACACAAAATGGCATATGTGGAAGGCCTTATTAGAGAAAATCGTGGAATTTCAATTAGAGAAATTTCAGAAATTGTTGGTGCGAGTGTAGGATCTGTCCATAGTATTGTTCGTAATCTGGGTTACAGCAAAGTTTATTCGCAATGGATTCCTCGTCTCTTGTCTAATGAACAAAAATGCTTGCGAATGGGCTTATCTCTGCAACATCTCACAGACTATAGGCAAACTGGTGGTGAGTTTTCTCTGTCAATAGTTGCTGGTGATGGTTACTACGACCCATCCAGTAAGTTATCGTCGATGCAGTGGAAACAGTCAAGTTCACCACCACCGGCGAAGTTTAAAGCACGACCTTCTGCAGGCAAGATGATGTTATCAATTTTTTTCGACTATGAAGGACCCTTGTTGATAGAGTTTAAGGAATCTGGAGTAAATGTCAATGCACATCTATACAATGAAACTTTGAACAAGCTTCATCAAGCAATAAGAAAACGAAAACTTATGCGTGGGGTCATTTTGCTGCACGACAATGCTAGGCCTCATGTTGCTAATGTGGTAAAAGATAATCTTCAACGAAAGAAATGAAGGGTTTTAGAGCATCCACCCTATAACCCGGATCTATCGTCTTGCGATTTCCGTATGTGGACTGCTGAAAAAGGCCTTAAAAGGTTGGGATTTTGAGTCTGACGCAGAAGTACAGATAGCTGTGGAAGATTACTTTAATCAGCAGCCACAAGAATTCTATGAGCAGGTTATACGTCGGTTAGTAAAACAATGAGATAGGTGTCTTAACTGTGACGGTAATTATTTGTAATTAAATTGTTGACTAAATTTTCTACAAAGCAAAGACGGAAACCAATTGAATGCACCTCGTATTTAAAAAATTCAATATTTGTGAGTTGTCGCCAGACAGTAGTGGTTTTAGGATTAGGCTATTTTGATATCTCTTAAATCTGGAATCGCTGATAATTAGCCTAAAATTTGACTCGCCGTTTCCATTTCCATCCATATATTTAATAAATAAGTCTTAAAATCGAAATTTTCAAGAAGGTCTAGTATTTAAGCTAGGAAGTTCAGAAAAACAGCATTTCATTTAAATTTAAACAAGCTACAAATCGACTTGCTACAATTCACGGTTAGTTAAAACTCATATCAAAGAAACATTTTTATTATCTGCTTCCGGTTTCGGATAGTATCGCGATCACGTTTAAAACAATAAATTGTTGTTGTAGCTTGGCATGCCCTGTCATAACATAAACATTGGTGCAATACGAAGCATTACACAAAGACCGAAATGTTGACAAAACAACTTTTTTTTGTCTGACAAATGCATATTTCCGTCATAATCTCAATATTGAAAATATTTGGAATCACTAAAGTTCCCATACTGGAAGTATAGGAGAGTTAGAAACTGACTCTTTACAAAATTAGTTGTCACCCGTTACGCCACTTATATTTTGTTCACGATTTCACAGAAGTATTTTAGACAAATAGTCGTTAGAGGAGCTAATAAAAGTATGAATATCTTTGATTTTATTTAATTTATACATTTTTGGATATACTTTGTATATTTCCACGTGTGATCAGAACCAAGAACGCAACCAATATCCGCCCATTACACTAGCGTTGTAAAAGAAGAAAATGTGTTACGTAAATTTAAAGCTTTATTGATTATTAGCATTACTGCTAATGGAATAGGATTGTTTAAAGAGTTAAGATGTTCAAGAGCAGCAGCAAATCCCTTAAACTACATTGGATTTAACATCAGTCTATAGTAAACCTAATAAATAATTTATAACGAATTTTCTTATCAACCCGGCCATTTTTAAAGTATGCATTATGAAAATTCACTTACGAAATCTGACAAAGCTTTGGGTAATATAGTTTCTGTAGTACAATGTATTCTCGAGATCCAATAATAAGAAATTCGGGGAACTTATGTTCAGTAAGTCATTTTCATAATGTAGTAACGTATTCAATAAAGACGAAAGAAAATGAATGGAAATCTGCAATTCTATTTACATTAGTTATCTGTAAATACAATCGAAGTGCCGCCAGTAGAAAAAACTCCACGCCTGAAAGATTTCAATAAATTTACATAACCTATAAGACTGGATGTTTTGCTTCTATTTCCAATTCAAGCTATTTTCATAGGCACTTTACATTTGAAAGAAGCTTCTGAAAAGCTTGATTTATGCGACATTTAAAAAATATGTAAGTGACTTTCATCACTTTGCTGCAGCTTGGCCACGACGATATCCTGCAGTAGACTTGTCAACCTATAGGGAATAAACTAAAACACTTTTATTAGTTTTCTAATTAGTTTTATGCTTTTTCTACTATATTAGTCAAATGACGCTGTTGATTTCTCTCGATTTTGATTTAAAGGCGTTATAGATTACGTGTTTCTGCGTCTTGCAGCAATTCCGTCAAACAATTATTTCCCTTTTTTTTTATGTAAAAAGGTACGTTGGGATATCTACGATCGAGTGGGATTTACCAGAGGTATACCAATATTTTTATTATATTTTTCGATGAAGTATCTTTTGGAAGTAGGTCTTCTTGCTTTTCTTATGCTTTTTCGAATTTATAACGGTATAGCAAGCGGTAAACAATAATTAAACATTTAATGAGTCCTTAGTAAACGAAATAATTGGTTATTATAATAAAACTTTGGCATGCAGGAACAAACAAAACCTCTTTAGTAATCATAACAGTTGTCAGGCAATTTAAAGTTCTCAATATGTAGGATGGCAGAATCTTTCGTAGACGGCTCGGTTCTGCTCTAAGGATATATGATAATTCGTTGTGCTTTAAACATGACTATGATGCTCCGAAATGTGTTTTCAGCATGCGTTCTACAATAAACTGCTGGTGTCAGGTTAATACGAGTACAATTAGCTCATGAGTGGTATTTCAAGTATTATTAGTTTCACATCAAAACATGTAAAAGCGTTATTCGATAAAGTACCGAAAACAAAACTCAATTATTGATGTTTATTTATTTCATATATCCTAGTTTTTAACATAATACAATTCTGGAAAATGTTTATTTTGGAACTTAGTATCAAGAGATCCAAAAAGCTGATCCCCAGCGGGCTGTGGAATGAGACGTCACGTCTTTTCTAGACTAAAGAAATGTTTATAATGTCAATTTCAGGTTAGGTTGTGTTAGCTGGAATTAAATAATAATGAAACTTCATTTTTAGGAGCAGAAATCTTTTATTGAGCAACAGTAAAAGAAATAATAAACCTGAACTAATGTAATGATCACAACAAATGTTGAAAATGTCTGCCTTCTTCCTCCAAACATTTCTGAACTCGTCTTCTCATACCTTTTGTAATAACTAATAACTGAGGTGAGTTGTTAATTTCTTGACAGTTTTCTTCAATTCTAAGTTTCAATTCGTTTAAATCATTAAACTGGAGTTTAAAAATGGTATTTTTCAAATAGGGCAATAGAAAAAAGTCCAAAACAGTAATATCACAAGAGCGAGGGGGCCAGGGTGTTGCAGTATTCCTACTAATGATTCGGTCATCAAAATATTCGCGTAAAAAATTAACTGTATCTGCAGCTGCATGAGCTGATGCGCCATCCTGTTGCAGAAAACCATCCCGTAGCTCATCATCGTGAAGTTCATTTAAGGAAGGTTGCAATAATTCGTTCCTGTACTCTTAAAACAAATGCATTTCATCCCTATCACATCATTTTGATGAACGAACTACATGAAAATGATCTTCGGAGAAAATTGCAATTTTGAAATTTCTTTCGGGATCAACTTTTAGGAAGCATTTGGTTAGTGATAAGGCAAAATTTTCAAATAATGGTGAAGTGAATAGACACAATCAGCATTATTACGCACCAAAGAATTAGTACTGTATACATGAAACTTAGATTCAAAGGGTCGTTTCTGAAAAGATTTGATGTGGCATAGTGGGTAACCATAATATTGGAACACACTTCTTTCATAAAAATTTTACTGGACAACATTCCTTGGACTTTGTACAAAACATTTTAGCCGGAGTGTTGAACAATATAAAACTCAACGTATGACAAATACTTTGGTACAAACACGATGGCTGTCCTGCTCATTACAGTTGTATTGGGAAGAAACTTAATTGGAAGAGGAGCTGTGCATCTATGGCCACTAAGAAGTTGCCGTATCACTCCGCTGCAGTTATTTCTTTGGTTTTTATTAAAGAAATAGTATATTGAACTGCGATCGTAAATGATTTGCAAAATAATCGAGGTGTGCACATCAATCACACCTGACGCGCTTGCTCCCGTTCGAAGATGGATTTTAAAGGGATTTAGAAACTGTGTGACGGGGACGGAAGGCAGTTTTGAACCTTTAGCAAATAAAAAGAACTTCCCTATTTATTTATTATTGTGTTTCACTTATTATATAATACATATAGTACGTTTGAACCAATTAATGTCTTTCTTGTTAAATACTATCATAACTGATATTAGCATAACTGTTTATTTTGTTATTTATTGGTGTGGTGGTAGCACAGTTGGTAGAGCGCTCGCTATCTGAGAAAAACGTCGATTCTGGCTAGGGCTTGAAACCTAAGCATTACTATGCAGATTTATAAAAATCTTGCCTGCAACCCACCATACACAATTTCCCAAACCGACTTGCAACCGTGGGATCTTAATGCTAAAAAACCTTATCTGGAATTTCTGTCGTTAGGATTTGACGTTAAAGTGTAGGTCCCTCGTGTTTCTACCTTATCGCTGAGGAGAAACACGTAGTACAGAAGAGGCCGATGCCCAGCAGTGGGACCAAAAAGGCTGTCAGTAATGAAAACTGTTTATTAGTATAGTAAGAAATCAAGTAGAACCATGATCCATTTCTAAACTATAAAGAAAATTATAAATCTCAGTTGCTGTGATGCATTTATATTGTGTTGCGTCAATTATTTTTAACGGGGGACAACTTAGCTGGCTCGTCTTGTACAATATTCTAAAAGTAATAATTCTGTTTTATTTGCAAAATCATATCTGTTCTACCATTTTAGGAAGAGATATTATGTACTAGTGTGCGCCAGCAAACGGCAGTCCTGGTTAAACAACACGGCTATGTAAATCTGTGAACTGTATTATGGGTTAGCTTTAGAGATAATTTTTAACTTGCTAGCAATGTTTAATAATAAAACTGCATAGTTTTTAAGTTGTTATAGTAATGAAGTTTTAAGTTCTTTCAATTACAAGGAAAGTGTTTATATATAACAGTCTGCTACAACTGTTGAACTTATTGATGATGTCAGGCGTTACCGTTTGTGAAGTTTTATCTAGGAGTTCTCCAGTGATTCGTGCTGTCAAACGTTTTACAGAAAGCGACAGGCAAAAATAGACCAAAGCAAGGTAAAAAGAGATAAATGAGAAACCTACAATCGCCGTTAATGTTTCTGCCGATTTGTATCCATCCTCCCGTACATTGCAGGTGAATTTCAACAGCACTCAAAATGTGAATGTGAAATTGTTCTGAATTGATTGAAAAGCCTAGATGGACAGCCATTACAATGAAACATACAGGTCAACATAAAATAAAGAGTCTGAACATCGCTTGTAAGATACTAAACGACCGAGTAGAAGTTCTGTATAGTGCCGAATTTAGGTTTTGGCTAAAATGCAATGATTATCGTAATTTTCTCTAATGTAGCATAGCAGAAAAATACGCCCAGTGTAAATGTATTATAATGCATGATAATACAACAGCTGATTTTGCATACCTTGTATGAATGTAACCATTATAATGTTAATATTTTGCTATAATTTCATTATCTTAGATTATCTTGCACCCGATATATTTAAATAGGTATGTTATTTAGAAATAGGACTACCACTCCTAAGCTACACTCATACATATAATCTCTTCCTCATGCGGTGGTAAATGTATCCGACAAAAGCAGACTGGTACTGATTTAAAATACCCTGTATTACGTTTCCTTTATAAAAAATATTCGCTGAACATTAAAGACAAATCATCCGACAAAAGTGATGTTATAAATAGATGCATTATTGAAGCGAAGTTAACCGAATTTTGAAGGGAGTTAAATGTATACTCTTTAATTTAATGTACACTTGAAGTTACCAACGTATCAAATATATATTCAGAAAACCAACAAAGGAAAAAGCTATTTAAGAAAGGTATTGGAAGGCACCACATTAATTACTGTATTAACTCAAACGTGATAATTAAATTGGTAGAAATGAAGTGTTTGTTTTTGGTTTAGCTTAAAATAATTTTATATATTCAATGTACCGTGTTTGAAATATAATTGTCATATTTTTACTTAAATGCTTATCGTATAAAGTAAACTACTCAAATATAAATAGGGATATTGTAATATAAAGCATATATGTTTGTAGTTGGCGGCTAATTGTCGTCTATTATTGATAATTAGAGCAAGCGGCAATGTTTGATGTTGCAAAACAAAAAACAATCAATTACAATTGTTTAACCGTATTGGTGTCAAGTCGAGTTTGTGTGTTTGATTGAATAATAATTTCCTGTCTTCTTAAGATATTTGTTGTTCATTGTTTTCTTATTCGTATGTTACATTTGTGTTATTAATAATAAACAAAAATACAGAGAAACTATTTAACAATAGAACAACGAAATTTAGCCGTTGCTGTGCACCGAAGAGGAGATCGCCAGGTCGACATTGTTGATGTGTTAATGTGTTAGAAACCACACAGAGCGTAATTTGACGTTCCCTTTCGCACCTTAGAGAAACAGGTACGACTGCAAGAAGACCTGGAAATTGATCTTTTCGCATGACAACACCTCGTGAGGATCTACTTCTGGTAATGAATGCACGAATGCATCCCTTTTCAACTGCTCGACATCTACAGCAAGTGATCCAGAATGCCACAGGAAATCGAGTCTACGACCAAACTGTGACAAATCGATTGTTTGAGGTAGGAATTACCTCATACCGCCCCCTGAGATGTCCTGCAAGAACTGTGGCTCAACGAAGACACCGGGTGGAATGGTCAAAATGTAGGCTTCAAGAAGTGACACCGTGGGATGATATACCGTTTTCGGACGAGTCCAGGTATTGTCTCAGCGATGATAGCCGGCGTCAAATAGTATATTATCGTAGTGCCGGATAACGTACCTTACCTCAGTATACCCAATCAGTCGTTGGCTTTGGTGGTGGTGGTCTTATGGTATGGGCTGGAATTTCTTTAGGGTAGCGTACTGACCTCCATATCTTTAATGGTATCCCCATGGGCCAACGTTATGCCCAACAGATCATTATGGGCCGTGTTCTGAAACGTCGCAACGCTGTTGGACGGGAATATTTTGTTTTTCTTGACGACAACGCAAGGCCGCATCGTGCTTGGATTGTTTTAGAGATGGTTCGAGATGAGGAAATATACCATCTTGTTCTTTTTCCGGTATTTCAAGACATTAACCCCATCGGGCAAGCATGGGAGCTTTTGCAGAGACAACTGGATCATCATAATCCAGTGCATACTGCTGTGCAACAGCTGTGAAATTCCACAAGAACATATTGATAATTGCATTGAGAGTATGTCAGCAAGGTGCAGAGCAGTTATTACTGCCAGAGGAGGTGCCACGGGGAATTAGAATTTAATAAATGTAACTCTTAAGTGAATGGAGGCAATAACGATTTTCATTATAATATTGTTAAATTTCTTTTTTAAACGTACCTTTGTTGTAATTTTCATGTTCATTACTAAAAAGACGTTACATTTCGTTGTTTTGTTAGTTTTATATTATAAGTGCAATTGGTGTTGCCTTTAAGTGTCTTACACTGCAATATCCCTATTCATAGTTGAGTAGTTTATAAAATTTAAAAATATTTCTATAATCATCATTATGAATAGTTCATTTATACATTTATCTAAGCAACTAAAACGTTTATTGTCAATTTATTTTCTGCACAATAGTATTATTTATTAGTAATATACGAGGGTAACTCAAAAACTTATCTATCTAGCCATGAAACAAGAGATACACAAAAATATTAATAATTTTAATTTTCAATATATCATCCATCTATATCAATCCCCTAACGTTATCTCTTCGGAAGTTGGATAATACCTTCAGAAAACATTCCTTTGGCTGACTAGTAGTCTCCGACGCCTTGTTTCAGTTCGTTATTAGTAAAATATCCGTTCTCTTAAATATTTCTTTAGTTTCCTAAACAGATAAAAATCAGATAGTGTCATATTTGGGCTAGGTGTGTGATCAATCTTCTGAAACCCACACTCCTCAAGCCTTGTGGGCTCGTGTACTGTCATTCAGAAGCAAGATGCTTTTCTAACGCAAAGGTTGGCGTTTTTTACACATGGCGTTTCTTAGATTTTTATAGAATTGGCATAAGTTTATCTAGTAAGTGTAGCCCTCTTGGCATATATTCGATCAACAATATTCCCGCCATGTCCCAGAAAATTGTGGCTTTAACTTTCCAGCAGGAGGTTGTTCCGGCATTTCTTGGGAGGTGGAGAGCCGTTCATAACCGTTCATAAATCATTCTCGAAGTACCTAGCTAAATATTGGCCGCAAATTTGTTGGCCGTTCAATTTTTGTTCAGGATTCAGAAGCCTTGGAATCCACCGCGCTGACTCCTTAATGAATCCTAATTTGTCGTGTAAAATGGTAACGACGCTTTCCTCAGAAATTCTTAATGCTGAATATATAGTTACAGCTTTCAAACGTCGATACTCCAGCACCATAGCGTCAACTTTTTGGCACATTGCTTCAATAGTCGCATTTGACGGTCTGCCTGATTTTAATTTATGTTCAACGAATTCCCGACCCGAACGAACTTGGTTACACTAACATGTATCCTAATAAGACGGAGCTCCTTCTCCGTAGACGGCCGTCATCCTGTCATAAACAGTTTTTGGCGCACTGCCTTCTTTTGTCAAGAATTTTATTACACCTCGGTGTTCAAGTTTTACAACATTCATTTTTAATACAATCGACCACAGTATTTTTGAAACGGGTGTGCAGATCTGAACAAAATTGCTTATACAACTGTCAAAAACTTGGGAAAATATACCATTAATAGCATAGACCGCTTAGTCATTGTTTTCATGGCTAGGTAGATAAGTATTTGAGTTCCCTTCGTATTAATATTTTCAGCTTCAGAATGAGGTGTGGTTTATTATATATTTAAATAATGTCCATCCTTGAATTTTTTAGTTTCCGCTTTCTTTAGAAGTAAATACAAATCTAGTACAATAATTGAAATTTGGGACAACAATGGTTTCGCAGTCCATATGTTCAATATAGTACTTATTTTAATTAAAAAAATAAATTAGTGGTATTTTCATAAAATAATTTACAATTGCTTGTAGAGTTGGCCAACCTTCTAGTTTTGTCATGTGTAATTTAGAAACGAAACTATGGTTACGCATAATACTACAGTACGTTTTTATAAAAAAATGCCATCTAGTATTAAAGCACAGGTGGCATACAAGTCTTTTTAAGCCCTGGTAAATACAGAATTTGTGTTGGAATGGAATTCTCGGAAGAGTAGTTTTAGGTTTCTTTTATATCATTTGATATGAAGGAAAATACTCTTTACTAAATTTCGTAAACAATTAGTTCTTAAATAAAAAAAACGTTTATAGCAGTTAAAACCGATTACTGTAGTAACAACGTTATCAATCAACCATTCATCGCTAACGATATTGCATACAGTAGTTAACGTAGGAGTCCTCTGTAATGAATGAGAGCTCCATTTTGTTGTAACATGAAATCCATACTAAATTCTCTTGATGTTTTGCGATTTCAATAAAAGTGGGTTTATTTATTGGCAAAGTATCCAACACCTTCTCTAAATTGAACTTCTTAGCTCATTTTTTATATGATTACATGTAACAGGTCGGGGCTTGCGGTATCGGATATCAAAAACCTTCAAAATGAGCGAATGAAAAAATGTTTAGAACAGCTTCGCGAAACTTTTGCAGTCAGTTCTTTCACAGGCAACAAGTCAATAAAACATATAATGATATATGTAACAAATGTTCAAGGTACTTTGTTATAAACTGATTTCATTGTATCTATTATGTATTCAAAGTTATACGATTTTTTGCCTCACATGCGCAAACGTCGTTTTGCTATTGTAACACTCGTTACAATAACTGATTGTACAAAATAATAAATTTGGCTGTAGCGTATATAAAACATATTAAAAGTGTTGACATAATATCGGAGGTAACTCTATAGATACACCGTATGTACAAATGTAAATGTAAATAATAATTCTAAATTTTCGATTTAGACAGTCGCTGATTGCAAAACTTACATTTCCTAGTGTGTTTATTCTGAGTTATTTTACTCAAGTAATCAGTTTCTATAAGCAATGTTCATTAATGATTATGGTTTAAGTGGTTTAAGACTCACTTACACTGATCGGAAAAATAATAGTACACCTCGGTTTTGTGATTAACGGGTAGAGCGTGGATATTCGTGATAAGAGAATTTTAACAATACACAGCTGACAGTTTGTTTGTAGGAAGTGGTCATAACGATTGGCAATCGTCCGTGTTTATAGTCTGCTGTTCAGGATAACTTAAAAACTAGAACGGTTTGTTGAACTAAAAGCTTAAGTGCAAAAAGTTTTTAGTGGTTCTCCAAATAGAGCTATAAAATATCCACCCACAAACGCACAAAGTTCTACTGTGAAATACGAAATTAGAAGGTTGACTATTTACTTTGACAAAAAAAAAACTTGTTTCCACGAACAACTTGGCCATCGATTCTTTGCCAGTCTACTGTCTACTTTCAATATATATATATATATATAAACCCGGAAGGAGAGTATTTGGTCGTAGAAATATGAAGTTAAAGATGTTGGTTGTTGGGGTAATCGACCAAGGGCAAGAAATTAAACCACCCTTTGCTATTAAGCTAAGCTTTCGGAAAACTTTATTTC
>JABXWE010015969.1:0-37431 GCA_014611495.1 Limonius californicus | reverse complement strand
AATTTTGAAAAATTTCCCCATTCATAGTTTTATGATAGTCCCTGTCGTTGTTCTTTGAGTCTAGTAACATGTCGCACCCTTCCAAAAAGCCTAAATTACATCCCGCATTCAAAATCGTGAACCTCTTCCCCTCACTTTTAATTTTGGCTGAGTTACCTTTAAGATCGGTTTTGTGTACCCATTGACGATCCATTTTGGTAGATCCACGTTTCGTCTAGGTACACGAGTGTCACATTTTCACTAGAATTTTGATATTGGAGAAATTGTCTCAAAAATTTAATTTTGGATGCAACGACGTGACAATTAAGTAGGTATAATATATTATGTGTTTTATTAATTCTAAACTTACTAGATTATTTTAGAAAAGTAAGGGACCCTAGAGCTGGCAACAGGGCAATTTCATTTTGACATTGTTAGAAATCAATCAAATAATATTTAAGAAAGGCAACTTAAGAAAAAAAAACAGCCTGCTGGATGGCAAATCAATCGTGAATAGTGTATATTAGGATAGTTAGTAATTAAACTTTCCCCAATTCGCCAGTGGAAAAACTTCCATCAGGTTATTTTATAAAAAAAAGCATATTAAGTTACTTAAGCTTCTTAAGTGTCATAGCTCTCATAATTCCCAAATTTTTAATAGAAGAATCTTCCCGTTTTCATGTCCCAACCGACCCACAACCTATTATAGGTTTTTGTATACCCATGTATATTTGAATTTTAAATCGTAAATTCGATTATTATTCAAAATCTAGTGCAGCCTCTGGCATATGCAGTTCATATTTCCTTCCTCTTACGCGAAAATGAAGGTAACCGGATATTTCTGTTAGAGAAATAGTAACTTCGTTTAGTTGTGATAACTAAACTATTAAAATTCATTACAGAGTCTTGGTATTTAAAGAAAATTGGATAAATCTTGATATCGGTGTTGTGTGCATTACGACCTTAAAAGACAGTAGTATATTTCAATAAATTCAGTCCACATATACTGTAAACGTATACGAGGGCAGCCTTATAAGTTTTTACAAAAACTAGGAAACACAAAATTTTTTGTGGAACAAACTGTTTTATTGTTCATCAAAAATTCGCCTATAAGATTTATACACTTTTGCATGCGTTCAAACCAATTCTCGAAACATTTATTCCACTCTGAAGTTGGTATCTCAAAAACATGATTTTTGAAGGCTTCAACAGCTTCTTGAGGTGATGAAAATCGCTGTCCACGCATTATTTTTTGACCATCGGGAACACAAAGAAGTCGTTAGGCGACAAATCAGGTGAATACAGGCAATGAGACATTAATTCGATCATTTTCTCCTTTGAAATAATCAATTGTTTGACTTGCTGTATGAAAGATGGCCTTATCATGATGAGAATGGTGCGATAGTTTCGGTTGTTTTTCCTGTTTTCGTCGATGACTTCTGGCAAACAAATTGTTGTATACTATTCAGAGTTCTTCACTATTCTTCGATCCTCTAAAGAAATTGTTCCGACATGCCCAATACAACCTAAGAAACAAGCGTAAACTTCGTGAACGAACAACTTTTGTGGGATTCGGTTCATCTTGAAACACCCAAATAGTGAATTGTTGCTTAGTTTTTGATTCATATGAATATATCCAAGTTTCGTCACCTGTTATAATGTTGCATGCGGATTTGGCAGTTCCTCGGTCGAATATTTTGAGCATTTCCTTACATCAATTAATACGAGCCTTTTTTTGGAGCTTCGGTCAAATTATGCGGAATCCATCGGAAACAGACCTTTTTCACAGCTAAATGTTCATGCAAAATCGTTCATGCAGTCTTCGATATGTCTAAGGATGCCTCTATCCCACTGTAAGTCACATGCCGATCTTCTGCAATCATGTTGCGCACAGCATCGATGTTTTTTGGAATAACAACCGATTTTGATCGACCTTCACGAAATTCATCGCTGATGGACGCACGACCACGACGAAATTCTGCAAACCAATTGTAAACAGCCTCTTCTGATGGTGCTTCATTACCAAAAGATGAACAAAGCGATTCTATGCATTGCTGTTGAGTTAGAACTTTACTAAAATCTTAAAAATCATCCAACAAAAACCTTCACGTGAAATTTCCATTTTTTTATTAAATTGCTTTTCTTAAACGCTCACTGTAAGCAAACTACTCGGTCAATTTTTAAGCTACCTGCCCCTGATTTCACAATAACAAATGTCAAATTTTACGAAAATAGTGGTGACAATAGAGTCACTATATACGGAGAGTAGCGCATCCCTTTGCGCCGACGCACGTTCGCCGACAAATCCGCTGCAGTGACATTTATAGAGTGTTTACTTCCAAATCTGTTCAATTTTATTAATAAAATGCCGAGCTGTTGTGCAGTTAATTGTTGTAATCGCGCCGAAAAGGGATTTAGGTTATTTAAGTTGCCTCAAGGCGGTGTAAATGTAGAGAGAAGGAAGTTGTGGCTACGAAATATTGGCGGAACTGATAAGCTGCCTCTAAGACCCTTTATTTGTGAAGTAAGTAGTTGTGTTTTATAGTACGTAGAATACATACAATGCTTATGAAAAATGTAGAGTCACTATATTGTTAGCGCCCATGTCTGAAAATCGAAGGGACGCCACTGCGAAGTCCAAGGAAGGCGCCGTCGCCTTTATAAGCGCGGGAGCGGAGTCGTCTTGAGCCCGCTGAACTCGACAGTTGGAGCTGGCCAGAAGTGTTGCACGAATCGCTTGAATTAGTTATGTTTGTTACACAGTGCAAGTGTATTTGTTTTTGTTCCATTTATAATAAATACTAACAATATACTTTTTTGCATTTCTGAATTATTAGTTACGTTTTACCGAAGATCAATTCGAGCAAAACAGAGCAGATGGTAAGAAACTTTTACGATGGTCTGCAGTCCCTACTTTATTTAACCATCGCAAACTTCCTAAGCCAAGAAAAGCACCTGCAACAAGGTTTTTAGCCGGTCAGTACAAACATTTGTATCTATTTAATATTATTTTTACATATATTACTTCACTTTTAGATTCTAAAGTTAGTACTACAAAGCTAGAAGAAAATCTTATGTGTGAACAACGATTAAATAAAGATTGTGAGATTGAACCTAATGTAGAAAATGACGTTATTACAGAGTTGAGACGAAAATTAAAGGCAGCCTTAAAGAAAATTAACGTTTTGGAACACAAAATAACGCAATTAGAAAGAAACTACAACAAATCATTTAATCTTGACCAACAAATCTTTTTTTCAAGTAATTCTTTGCTAGGCAAGTCCTGGTCAGATGAAACAATACAAAAAGGTTTGAAATTATATATGTCATGTGGAAAAAATGGCTATGAGGAAATAGGACGACAATATTTACCTTACCTATGCATAAGAACATTGCAAGAAAGTAATCGTAATTTAAAATTTAAGCCTGGAATACTGATGTCATCAGTCTTCTAAAATTAAAGGTATTTTTTTCAATTAGACACTGTAGGTTCTTATACTTTTAGGTTGAAGTTTTAAAACCCGAAGAAAGGCATGCAACCTTACTAATTGATGAAATGGCCATAAAGCCTGGACTACAATATGATAGCAGTGTATCAGAAGTTATTGGTAAACCAACAATGAAATTATCAGGGGGTAGCAGCAGCAATGAAGTACTGGCAACGCACCTGCTTGTTTTTATGCTGGCTGGTATTACAACACGCTGGAAACAAACAGTAGCTTATGAGTATGCTGGAAATTCATATGATGCTGATGAAATGAAAGAAAAATTGTTTACTTGTTTTTGAAAAGTGTACTACTGTAGGTGTCGTGATCAGGGCTGTAGTTTCAGATATGGGCCCTCAAAATCGTAGTTTGTGGCGTGTATGTAACATTGTTGGTACTAGAAATGGCAAAATTGTTAATTATTGTAAACATCCTAGTATAAACAATGAGTTATTATATTTCATGCCTGATACTCCTCATGTGTACAAAAATATTAGAAATTCACTTACCGACGGCCATACTTTCTATTTAAGTGATAGTATTGTTAAAAAATATAAGCTTCCATGTAATCAAATTACATTACTAGTTTTAAAGTTTGACAATGAATTAGACTTAAAAATTGCGCCCTATTTAAAACAAAGTGTTTTAAGTCCTTCACATTTTGAAAAAATGAATGTTGGTTTTAGCTGTAGCATTATTAAACAATGATGTTGCTGCTGCAATTAAATACTGCATTTTAGAAAACAAAATTAATAAAAAGTATTTTACTACAGCATGGTTTATTGAAAAAATGTTTAAGTGGTTTTCGATTATGACTGCACGTAACCAGAAGCTTGGCATTTCTTTAAATAATATCGAAATCTACAATGAAACTGTCACCTTTTTGAAAGATTTTATGGATATAATTATAAATACATATTCGAATTGGAAGTGGGGGTACATGGATGCCATTTCAGTGTGGTATTTTATTAGCTACTCAAACAGCACTTGATATGTAAATCCTGTTTTTACATCATGAATCTTTTAAATATGTGCTATTAGGAAGATTTTCACAAGATGCATTGGAAAATCTTTTTTCTGTTGTGCGGTCTAGGAATCCTGTTCTTGTAAAGTTTGTTCGTCAAAGAAAACGCAATGTTGAAGAACCATTAGGGGAACAATTTGAAAATGTGGTAGCAGATTTTCTTGGCACTCCCGATGAAGCTGTTTCGACAAATTTGTTAGAGTCTGTTGACATTTCCGATGAAGTAATAGAAAATGAGGATAATGAGCAAGATTCACAGCAGTCTCTGTATTATCTTATTGGTTGTATGCTGTATAAAATAAAGAAAAATTTTTCTTCGTGTGAAATTTATTTTTCACCACTTGTGACCAAAAGTGACGACGAGTCCGTTGCACATCTCAGTGTGCTAACGAAATTAAAATGTTACCAAGGTAATAGTTTAGTATTTCCTACATTAGGATTATATTTATTTTTGATGTAAAGCTGAAATTATGTTTAGAAAATACAAAAATCAATTGTTAAATAATGAGGTTAGTGTAGATAACATAATAACATTTTTTTTAATTCAAATTCGTTTGAAGTAAGTAATTGCCATGGCATTATCAATAAAATTGTAAAGCTGTTTTTTCGGACGAGGATGTTTTTTGCTTTGAGAAAATACAATGCCCTAAAAACTGCAAAAAATAATTCAGAGAAAACAAAGAGTAGCAGAAGTATGGCAATGAGGGAAGCTGTAAAAACTTAAAAACATTTTTTATGTATCTTGTGATTTATTTTGAGAATTTTTGTACTTAATAATATTCAATAATAACTTGTTTCTGTTTATAAAAACAACTTGTAGATAATAAAGATTTTAAAACTATCTCTGCCTTTTTATTTTCTTTACAAATTTGAAACTGAAAGGGCTCTTAAACTTTTAATTTTTTGGTGTATTCATTAATTTTTAGCTCTACCAACAACTTTAAATTAATGGTTGGTTAGTGATATTAGGTTAGCATATTAACGTAAATTTTTGTGGTTGTATATAATATTTCATAATATGGATGTGATTTATATCACTACCAACAATAATAAACATGATATATTTTGTTTATTTAGTTCAAACGGGAAACACCTGCTACGTTTACCATATAATAAGCGCCCTGAAAGGACTAAATATGGCCGCCGGTCACGTGGTTTGCGCTACTCTTCGTATATAGTGATTCTAGGTGACACATCTCAATAGCGCCATCTAGTGGTCATTTGTAAAACTTAAAAGGCTGCCCTCGTATTAATTTTACCGTATTTTACTCTACATAATCAATTTTCCGATCTTTATGCACTTAAAACAATCTTGTATATGTTATATTATAATTTAGATACGATCGCAATAGAAAAGTCTTACTTTTAAACACATTAATACCCCCTAAGATATATTCGACACCTTCTTGAGCTTCATATGTATTATTAAAACTCTGTTTTATCAACTATGCTACGATCAAACTTTGTGACATCGAAAATAAATGTTTCAGATACTCGACAATATGCAACATTAAAAAATCTAAATTTGTAGGCCAACAATTCTTAACTTCTAGTTAAGACGACGAAAAAATCATTAACATACTAATAGATACTTTGTTATGCTTACATATTTTTTATGTTCCGTCATTTTAACTATGTGCTACTAACGGATAATAAAAAGAAAAAAGTAATTGTAATAGACAAAACTGCATGATGTAAAGAATCATTTAAATTAGCAAACATTGTATGGATTTCTATAAGGGCACAACGTGTAGTAATAGGTTATAAAGCAATAAATAATATTTACACATGTCCTTCTTTCTCGCATATGATACATTTAAAAATCAAATATGGAGTACCAGTAGTCCTACGAAAACTCTACCCCCTTTGTCACAGTTATATTAATGAAATGACGTTAGGGCAACTTGATGAGCTTCCTTTAGTTTAATTTCTTTGTCACTTTGTGCACATGCGTCTCTAATGAAGTTCATACAATTGTAATGCAAATTTTTCAATCAAAACTGCTGGGCGATCTAATAATTTTTACTTTAGTTCTTTAACGCTTACTTTTTTATATTTAATTTGAAATTCTATTTGCCCCCAGAAATTATTGTATAAAATATTCTTGTTACAAGTTTCTTTATCCACTGTTTTCTAGATAATTAAGCATTGGTATATGAATAACTAATTTGAATATTTTGTTTATCCTAAAAGACTGGCCGTAGTTAATGATAATAGAGAACTTACAATGCCAACTAAAAAGTGTTAATATACCTACATATTTCTAAAAAGACTCATTAGAAAATTTGTGTTGGCAATCGAAAATTCATTATTCTTTCCGAAGTTTGAGCAACCACCTCTGAACCTTTTTTAATTATTTTCTTAAGTTATCTCTGCATCACTAAATAAGCCAAAATCTTAAAAATAACAAAAAGTAAGCCTTGAAATACGGATGGAAAATGAAGATGACAAATGCTGCGAAAATGAAATACGATTGTCGAAACTGGGAATATTCGGAGTCCCACCGCATCGGACTGTTTTAGGCTACGTACTTCTCCTCAGCGTTAAGGTCGAAACACGGGGGACCTACAATTTAATGTAAAATCCGAATTCAAGATATTCCAGAGAAGATTTTTGGCAATAAGACCCTATGGTTACTAACAGGAACGGGGAGTTGTGGTGGTAGGTAGCAGCATTATATTCCTATACGCTTTATGACCAATACACTTGTTTGGATTGGCAGAGGAAATATAAACGATATAATGTACAAAATAGACCAAACGAAATTTGATGTACTGATTGTAACAGCATCAAAAAGGACGGGTGAAAAATTCTAGAACGCGACAAGTATCTAAATACTACAGTGGAGTAGCAAAACATAAACAAGCCAAAAGAAAAACGAGTATATTCAGCAACAAGAAGTTTAGGAGATATATTACCAACTGGGAAGAAATTTACGAAAGAATTCTGACTGTAGATATAACAATAACATAATTATATGGTTTAATTAATACACGTATATGTATATATCCAGAATAATGAAGGGAATATGGAGAAAAAAGATATATACATAGATTGTATGAGTGCACTAATAAAGGAAATTGAGAAAAGTAGAGAAATCTGGTAATTGCGGCGACTAAATGCCTGCTGATGATGCAATCACCCAGTGACACCGTCAGCAACTCCCCCGAAGAGTAGATATGAAATAGTGTGCCCTCTACCACAAAAATAAAATTTTCTGTTTCATAATTTGAAAGTATAATTATAACAAATTCTTCGAAAGGCCCGAAGTGCTACTTGCTATTTACTGTAACTGTAACAGATTGTCAATATAGATTTTTTATGATAACATAAATTTCCAGGAAGAAATGCAGTTTAAATATATACAGGGTGCCCCACGACGTGAGGTCACTACTTCGTGCCCGTAATATTTAGACCAAATATAGTTAAAAATTCTAATAACGTTATGCCCTAAAGTAAACCGTTCAAAATACAGAATATATATTGTTTGAGGCTCTCGTGGTTTTTTCGAATAGTCAACTCTATGATTAATTTTCGGCTTGGACCGCGTCGTCGATTGGAGGTCACACTCGGCCAAAGCAGGATTACTGGTTACTGTTTGTGAACCTAAACAAATTAACGTTTCGCAAGACATTGCAGCTTGCACCTTCAGAGTCCTCGTAGTACTGAATTCAAATCCAGCATCCGGAAAACGTTAGTTTGTTTAGGTTCACAACCAGTAGCCAGTAATCCTGCCTTTGCTGAGTGTGACCTCCAATCGACGATGCGGTCCAAGCAGAAAATTAATCATAGTGTTGATAGCACGGAAAATCCAGAGTGTTAAATTATTATTTATTAATTAATTACAATTTCAGAAAAGCCAATATTTATTTTTATTTTATTTTAAATTCACTATAAAGATTGTTCAAAATGGCCACCGTTGCTCTCAGGACACATTATGGATCTTCTTAAGAGAGATCTGGTTGCCCTACGTAACATATCGTTGTTATTCCAAAGTAGTTCTGCTGCCTCAAACATGCGTCTCCTAAGATCTTCAACAGTCTCTGATGGTATGTGGTATACCATATCTTCCAAATGGCCCCACAAACAATAATCTAAACAAGTTAAATCCGGAGATCTTGGGGGCCAGGGGAGCTGTTCTCTTCTACAAATTACACATCCTTCAAACCGTTGATTCAACTATTATCTTACACGTAACGTTAAATGCGGTTAAATGGTTCTCAAAAACGAATGGACCAATGAGCATATTATCAATAATTCCACACCAGATATTCACTGAAAACCTATGTTGATAATTTGGCACTGTGATTTCGTGTGAATTCTTCAAATCTCAAGAGTGGCTGTTCTTTCTGTTCATTAATCCATTTCTTGTGAATGTTGCCTCATTCGTGAATAAAATTCTATTAGTAGGTTTCGATTTTGAATGCTCCAGCAGCAAAATTCCATACGACTAGAGGAATCTGTAGGTACGAGGGCTTGAACAGGCTGGATATGAAACGGGTATACACTATGACGTTTTAATGTTCTCCAAACTCGCATTCGCGGTACATTAATTTGTGCAGATACACGACGAACAGAGGTGCTGGGATTATTATCTGTTTCTCACAATATGCTGTCCTCATTGTCTAGTACTTGCTGTATTGGATGCTCAGTCGATGGTTTCGGGAAAGTTCCGTGTACACGTAAGTGGTTGTGCACTCATTTGAAAACTCGTCGGTCTGGTAATCGCCGATTTGGAAATCTCAACCCATATTCTCGAGCAGCCACTTCTGAGTTTCCATCAACAAAAACCGTACATGTAATGTATATCGGCATATTTTCGCGTTGTAAAAGTAAACATTATCAACACTGTTAATAAGTGTTAACCGAGAAATCAATTTTAAGGTGCTTTACTGTTTGACATACAAGTAGATAATATCATTTCCATAGTAACGTAGACAGTTTATATCAAATGCCACTTAATATCATGTATTGTTTCGGTTGCTTCAATTTTAACTAAAACAGGTCGTAACTTCTTTAATAGTCGATATAGAGAAAATGACCACTCTTTCGTTTGGATTTCTTTTCGCCTCTCCTACTCTTAGGCAAAGTAGTGACCTCACGTCATGGGACTCCCCGTATAAAACGGTATATTTTATATCATGCCCAAACAATTATTTACATTAATTTGTCTATTTAACACGAACACCTTATAAGTCCAAGCAGTGGATAATTGTTTGTTCTCTGATCATTTCTGTTAAAATAATAAGTACTATATAGCAGCCAATTAGAACCAAACGAATAGAAGATGAGCACTATTATTTTAATATTTAATAATTAAGAAAACATTCCTATATTTATTGTGTGTCACGGATATATAGTGTTAACAATGTTAACTATACTACACTTCCGATACTATTTTAAATTAAATCAGTTATGGGAAATCTATACTCCTTTCTCTGTTTATTCATATAAAATCTTCTTTTATATAAGAAGTTTTGTATGCTTACCGCGAGAAACTTCCGCTACCTGCAAATTTACTAATAAAGCACGACTCAGCTACATATTTGGTGTATACGTGTTCTAAGTTTGTATTAAGGTAATACATGAGAAGTAATTTCGCAATATTTGGCCGTAGCTTAGCTTGACAGGCATAGCGTATAAAGGGAAAATTTTCACTAGAGTCTACTTTTGCTGCAAAATATGCTGGTAGCTAAGGTCGTTCAAAGTGTGTAACTTACCTGGAGTTAACTATACAAAAAAGCAACAAGAAACAACAAGAAAAAAGTGTTCTGCGCCATTTGAAATCTTATTAAAAATTATTTTATTTTTAAAATAAAAACAAGCAAATTGAAAAATGGTTGGAATGATTTTATCAGCCAACGACAGTTCAATTTCTCGTAGTAAATTCTTATTATACACGGCAAATAAGGAACACCTATTTTGTCTTGTACCTTTTACTAATTTAGTGGTGGATCTAAATAACATCATTAAATAATTATTCGTCAAGTAAATGTCTCTTAATTAAGAGCAAATTTTTACACTCTCATATTTCAGTGGGATACGTATTAGCAGCAATTTTGGGTTTGAGCAATCTATGCAGCAGTTTTTCAAACAACCTTTTCGATTTGGTAAAGTTAGAAGCAAAATGTGTAGCATGCCCTTTAGAAGGGTTTGTACACGCGTAGCGTTAGCGAATCATTGTTCATGATAATTTTACATTATCATTTACAATATCCCAAGTGTCAGGCATATTACTGAAAATTTTTCCGCGCTGTCGCACAAGTGTTTGTTGCAACAAAAACTTTTTAGGGGCAACAAACACGCGTGCAAGGCAGCAAAGAAAAATTTTAAGGATATATGCCTGAACGAGGGCTATTTGTTCAGAGAATCCCCCGAACAATTACAAAAAATGATTTTCTTACAAAACATCAGGTTGCGGTGATCGTCATGAAAACGTTGGTTGTCCGGGAAACAGTAAACAAAGTTGACATTTTTTATAATTTTTCAAGTTTGTGCAAAGAATAAAGAGAAAAATGGCAAGGTTTGGTGCAGTTTCACTCGAAAATATTTGCGAAGAAATCCAGAAAAGCGCTCCCGTGAATACTATAAAGTCGAAAAAGTCAGTGTGGTCACAATTTCAAAATTTTTGTGCTGATAGAAATTACGATGTGAGCAGCGGAGCGTTATCAGCAGAAAAACTGAACGATATTCTAATGGATTGGGGTAATTTTCATTTTAATAATTTACATATATAATTAGTTTGTAGAATACAATGTTGATGTTATGGATGTTCTCAAAGAAAAAAATGTATAATTTAAATAAACTATTTAAACATTTATATCGTAGTTACCTTAGCGGGGAGTTTTCGAATATTTGGCCGGGCCAAATATTCGGTTGTCAAGTTTTCAAATAATTTAAATTTGATTGGCCATGATTGCAGAAATAAGTCACCATCATTGGTCCATGTCTATCATGTGACTACGTAAGGGCGATTCTCATAGAAATTCAGCATCATACTTTAAATGACGGGCGTCATTAATTCTTCAGCAATGCAGTGCGACGCAATGGCATTGTAATGTGTTTTAGCAAACAACTAACTGTTTTTAAAAGCCGTCATTTCCACCAGCAACAGTTAAACACTGCTCTATCATTGTGAAAAAGTAATTCCAAATTAAGAAATGTCGTTATTCAGTAATGGCCGCCTATAATGAACCCTGTTGTATTGAACTTTCGTTTATAACGAACCATTATAGATGGCCGAACAAAGCGTTCGTTAAGTTCAATGCAAATTTTTTCGCTTGTAATGCACTCGCGTATATTGACCTTTCCTATACAGGGTGTCCGCAAACTGCTGGAACATAGAGCTACCACGTATTCTAGAAACCAAAAGAAGTCGATTGGATCCAACTTTGTCATATACCAAAATGTACCGTTTGCCCGTGAGAGGAGTTCAAAGTTTACTTAAAAAATCACATTTTTGTATGCTGTTCAGAAACATGTGAACCAATTTTAATGAAATTTAGTACCTGGGCACTTCAAAGGAAGCCACTACTTTCAGTAACGAAAGAAACCCAAAGAAAATTGGAGAAGGGTTAAAACCACCCCCACCCCCTGATAAATTTGTTCAGAGTTTTTTTAAGGATGATGGTACGATTCTATGTTTTTTTTAAGGTGAAGACTTATTCATTAGCTTCATTTTTTGACTCTTGTAAAAACTCCGTAATTCGTATAGTTTCGAAGAAAAAAAATGTTTACTCAAACACTGATAACCGATATTATTATTGCAGGTTTAATTGTATTACAAAATTTAGTTGGCCGTCAGCATACAAAAATGTGAGTTTTTAAGTAAACTTTGAATTCCTCTCACGGGCAAACGGTACATTTTGGTATATGACCCTGTATATGTGAAGCAGAGAACATCATTTTTAGTGTTTCAAAGGCAAGGACAGATATCACTCGTATAAATATAGTACTTTTACAACACGGTTTCTCTGAAATACGATTAGCGAATTGCACCCAAACCTCACACAGCACGGTCCATATTCACGTAACACGGTATCGTGAATTTTTCTTGACTGCGTTGTCACTGACGATGAGTCCTGGTGTTTTGAATAACACGCATTTGGATTAGAAAATCATCACCAAAACCCAAAAAGCGTCATTTACAAAATTCCAGAATTAAATACATGATCATTGCTTTAATGGATAAATAGTGTATGATGTATTTGTGCCTGTAGGATAAATAGTTATTAATGTATGTATTTAAATGTAGAGATTATTATAGCGCATTTCTCGAGTTAGACCGCAATTTCGAGTAAATGGTAATTGTTTCTTGGTGATCGACAATGCACCTGCCTATTCTGCACTGATTATGAAGTCATTTCTCATGAAACACGGCGTTATTCACCTAATTGAGCACCAGCGGACGTTTTTCTCTTTATTCTCAGAGGGAAACGATTTCAGAATTTTAAAATGTTGTGTATGAAAGTAGGTGGAGATTACTTTGAATTAACTGCAAGTATTCTTCGCTCTTCTTAAATTGCCTTTCTTTTTATTGAGCCAGTCCGGGAAATTACATTCCCAACATTTGCTACATTGTTAATTTAAAAAAAATTTTTGTTAACAAATTATACAAGAAAAAGAATAATGGATGGTTTGAAAGGTACTGATGGTTTATATTATCTAAATTGTTCATATGGATCAATAAACACGTTATCTTAAATATTTCTGAATTTATTGTAAAGTTATATAATACTTGCATATGCTTATAACTAAAACGGTTTAATTTATATTTTCTACAGGAACTTAAATTTGCATTGGTGACAGTTTCAACAACCTCGAATAAGTATTTTAAAAGGTTTTTCGTAGTTACAGCTTCAACTTCCCTACTAAAATTTGGTTGTATAGGTCGTCTGTTAAGGCGACATATTTTTTTTGCTTTGAATCATACAGATAAAGTTTGTCTGCAACTTTGTTAATGTTATATCCTTCAGCTTGCAACTCAACTTTCTTTAATTTATATGTCCCCGTCAACTGAATGGCTTCCATAACTCTCAAAAATACCGGAATTGCGTAGGCCGGAAGATTGGCTTTTAAACCGTTTGCAAGTAAATCCAAATCAAGAGTCTTTGTGGTGTCTACTATAGCTACCATGCCAGCTTTTCCTTCAGTTTCTGGTACCTGAAAACAGGAAGCAAGAAGTGATAGTTTTGTCTTTTAGCAACAAACATTAGATAAAGTCAATATAAATCATAAATTACTATTATTATACAAATATGTTTAACGGGTTAATGTGAGTGCTATTTAGATACTACAATCAGTTTTAAGTTCCAAGCTCTTATTTTACCTCTACTCCGTAAACCACAGCATCATTAAGCTCAACGATATTGCTAATAACTGCTTCGATTTCCGCTGTCGATACATTTTCCCCTTTCCACCTAAAAGTAGAAAAATGTTGAATACCTAATGAATTTGTTTTCACGCTCAAAATATACCTAAATGTATCGCCAGTCCTGTCTCTGAAGAAAAAGTTTCCAAATTCATCATACGTCAAAATATCACCAGAATTGAAGTAAAAGTCTCCGCTCCTAAACACATTCTGTAACACCTTCTTTTCGGTTGCATCTTTGTCAGAATATCCTTTGAAGCTAAAGACTGCTTTCTTTGGGTTGATTTTTCCAATAACCAAACCGGGTTCATCCACCCCACATTCAGTGCAATGTCCGTTTTCGTCCCTAATTGGATCACCCGTAGCTTCATTGCATTTAATTAACGTTACTGGGTATGCCCATCTACAGTATCTTGGAACAGCCCCGATACAACCCACGGTGTTGTCTACATTAACTGGAAAATCACGCATATTTTTAGAGTACACTTATAAAATGTTTCGGAATCATCTTACTTATATTCGAAATACCCTCAGTAGCTCCGTAAAATTCGTATACATTTTTGATTTTGAATTTGTCTACAAATGTTTTCCAAATTTGCGGCCGCAATCCATTTCCAACGAGACCTCTTACCGAGTGTTTCACGGTTTCTTGATTAGGTACAGCTAAAATATATCTGCACATTTCGCCAATATATTGCGCAAGCTAAAATTTTTCAGCACAATTAATAGTCAAGTAGGTTACTGCAGCTGAAGTAGGTACTCACGGTACATCTGTATTTTGCGCAATCTTTCCAGTAATTCGTAGCCGAAAATTTTTTCCTTATCGTAAGTGTTACGCCCGTCATAAGAGATTGTCCAGCACCCAACATGCCTCCAGCAGCATGGTAAAGCGGTAACGGCACATAGAGATTGTCACTTGGGGAAAAATTCGCTGCCAAATTTATAGCATATGATGTAAACATGTATCTAAAAAAACATATAGGCTACAATAAAATAAAAGAGCAGCAAAAGAGTTACACATATTAACTGGTATCTAATAATATTAGTAATTAGTCAATTATTGATAACTAACCTGATGTTTGTAATTAGCGCAGCCTTTGGTAACCCTGTCGTTCCAGAAGTATAAATATAAAGCAGAGGATCTTTGCTGCTGGGTTGAAAATCTCTCTTTACGGGATCGCTCGTTACAGGCTCCAACTCATCCCTTAAATTTATACAATCTGAAAGAACTGGCTTCGTCTCTTTATTTGTTTCATGAAACTGATACAGTTTCATCGACTTTAGACCTTCCGTTACATTTTTAATAACTGCAAGAAAAATTATAGGTTACATACGATTACTATCATACGCCAAGTCAATATTTTGATTAAGTAGTATATTCAAGCACATGTGTGTAGTGGTAGCTCAGTTGGTAGATTGCTGGATTTGTGAGCAAAAGGTCGATTCTGACTTCGAAACCTCGGCATTACCAGGAAGAGTATAAAAAATGTTTTCCGCAATCCACCACACAATATTTTCTAATCTAGTCCTGGCAACCGTGGGATCTTAATGCTAAAAACCTTCTCTGGAATTTCTGCCGTTTGGATTCTACGCTAATTTGTAGGTTCCCCGTGTGTCTATACTAGCGCTGAGGAAAAACATGAGGCAGAGAAGAGGCCGATGCCCAACAATGGGCCGAAAAAGGCTGTTGATGATGATATTTAACCACAACCCCACTACATCCTAACTAGGAATTAAATAATTTCTAAATCAGATTAATATGTTTACACGCTGATTGTTTAATACTGGTAATACGTCTCGTAAGAGATAAAGCACTCTAAGAAGAATACGAGCGGTCTACGTTTCTTCAGTACTCAAGATGTCCCAAAGTTGTACATTTCTGGGACTTCAAGAATTTATAAATGATTGGAAGTGATTTCGAGTACTTCAATTTATGCTACTGGTTTCGTCATTTGCACCAAAATTAACTTTTGATACATTATGAATAGGCATTATACCGTTTTTCTTTTATGATATGCTCCAAAAGAGTATAAATTACTTTGAAACACAATTTAATGTACATTAAAATTTTGAAAACTAAAAATTCCGTGATTAATAGGTTTTCTTTATGCGCAAAACATTAATTGTCATTTTTAAAATTTCAAATTATATACTATACCAATGTACTTTTAAACATATATATAGCTATACTATGTTTCAATTAAAAAAATATATACAGGGAATTTTTCTTTTTAGTATACATAGCCTATGTATACTTTTAAAAAAAACGCGTCAATTTCGCCTATTGTGTATGCAACCAGCTATACCCACAACTAAAAATCAGAAGCAAACGTCACTGCCGTTGTGAATTATTTGAGTATGAAGGTTATGTCGATGCAGTGTTTATATTAAGTAAGTATTTCACCTTGTAGGTATATAGGACGCAGATGATGACTTATTTATTAAATATAAAAATCGACGTAAGGTCCGTGCACATTATATTTCTTTTGTACAAAACACATACATCAGCGGCAAAATGGTGTAATGGTCAGCATACCTGCCTTCCAAGCAGTTGATCCGAGTTCAATTCCCGGCGATGGCAAACTTTTTTTAATTATTATTATTCAACGTAGCATAAAATATTTCATTTCATTTCTTCGGTTAAAACGTGATTACTCTCAGTTTTTATTTTATGGGAATTTATTACGCATCCCTCTGATTTAAATTTTCTAACAATTATTTGACACTAAATAAAGATTAATTTTATTTTTTATCATTGAATTAATTTGATTGCTGTGGTCACAGCATGCTTGTGTTGTCTGTATAGTTGGTTGCCTACACAATAGGCGAAATTGACGCGTTTCTTTTAAAAGTATACATAGGCTACGTATACTGAACAGAAAAATTCCCTGTATATTAATTTCGATACAGAAAAGATAAAAAATGTTTGTCAATAGGATTAAACGGTTTCCTTATTTATAATAAGGAACATTAGCACCTGATTATAATTGATTTGGGAATTTCCTGCAAATAAGACTTTAAATTAATTATTTAGTCATGCTAAAGCAAAATATGTATTGAAATAAAATGTTTAGAAAACTTCATGGCGCTGCCACTGTAATAGTGCAATAGTAAAATACCTGCCACCTATGCGGATTCATCCGTGTTGACATAACGAATTCTTCCTCTTATGAGTTGTTAAAGTATTTTGGTAACTACTCTTTCAGATTTATTTCAAATAAATGATTTATAGTTTAAATTCTGCAATTTGAATTGCATTTTTTATACAATTTAAAACTATTTGGTGGCACATTCAAATTTTGTGTATAATGTAGTTTCAAGCATTTTCTCAATATTTTTAGCCGTTCATAGTGTTTCATTATTAAACTATTCCTATGTACCTGATTCTTTTAAAATGTCATTCGTTAACCCGAAAATTTAAAAAAAACCTTTTAATTAAAAGTGATTCCATATATTAAGAAACGTGAAGAAATATAACGTATCTGCTTGACTAAAGTATCGCAATTTAGGCCTATATCAATACATAGTATGCTTCAACATTACTAACTAACTACTTTAAAGCGTAATTTGTAAAAGACATGCAAATCAATTTTTGTTATATATTGTAAAAAATGTTACACATGTTTCCATTACGAGAACTTCAAGTAACAATATTTGCCCAGCGACATACTATAAAACTTTTTAGTGTTTCCTATTTTAAATTTCTATGGTCCGTCTGAACCGGAAACATAATATACAGGATTCGGCAATCAGTTGTGATGGTTTTGAAAAAGCTGTGGAATGAAAATTACTGGGCAGATAGTTGTTTTAAAAACATATTCTAGTTGTTGAATTCGTGCCATTTTAGTAGTACCTAATGGCTCAATATCTATTGAATCAACACATATTCGCTGTTGAGAGATTTCTTCAAACAGGGTCTGTTACTGCAATGCAGAGAGATTTTCGGGGTGAATTTGAAATCGGCAGGCATGGTAAAGTTCCTGAAGGGGATACGATTTTTAAATGGTTTCGTAGACTTCGTATGCATGGCAGTCTTTCTTCAAGATATCCAGGATCTGCTCGTACAGTAAGGACGTCGCAAAACATTGAAAGAGTAGGAAATGCAATTGAACAAAGTCCTACGCATTCCTCTAAAAAGCATGCACTCTTTTGCACGTTTCCGAGAGAAGCTTTCGGCGAATAGCCAATAAAGACGTCCACCCATATAAAATCCAAACCGTTCAAATGCTGAAGGATGAGGATGAGGCCGCTAGAATTCAATTTCGTCAACAATCCCTTGCAGCTTTGGATGAAAATCCAAATGTCATCAACAAGTTGATAATGAGTGATGAGGCTCATATCCATTTGGATGGCTACGTAAATAAACAGAACTATAGGTACTGAGCTGCAGAAAACCCACACCGTTTGGTGTGCATTATCTGCTTCTGGAATACTAGGGCCTTATTTGTTCGAAAAAAGTAACAGAACTGTCACGGTCACTTCAAATCGATATGTTCACATGCTGCAGAACTTTCTTAGGAGGGAGCACATACGGCGAGACAAACCATAGATACTCTAAAGGAAATGTTTCCTAACGAACGAATAATTTCGCGATTTGGCGATATTCCTTGGCCAGCAAGATCGCCTGATTTGAGACTTTCACCTCTGGGGTTATTTGAAAACTAAGGTATACGAACATCATCCAAGAACACTCGAGGAACTAAAGGATGCAATTCGTAGAGAAATTGATGCAATGAAAGTCGTTCAATTGTAAAGAGTTATGGCCAGTTTCATAACAAGATGTCAAGAATGTTTAAATCGTAATGGTGCCCATTTGTCAGATGTTATTTTCAAAAAATAAAATGTATTCAAAATGGCATGTCTTTGTCTTCAAAACGCAATGAACGAAATGCCACATTTCTTACATTGCACTAATGACCAAACGCCAGCCTTTTCAAAACCACCACAACTGATAGAGTCCCTACATGATACACGAGAAAAATAGGCGATTATTTAAAATCCAGATACAGTTTTATAAGTTACAGAAGCGTCTTTTGGCAACCTCAAAAAAAGTTAAACATTAAGCGAAGAAATATTTCATTGTTTCAAATGCTATTTCAAGACTTAGTGAAAATTTTTACAATGTTAGTTTTGGCATGTACGTTTAAAACGGTTGAAAGTCATTGAAACTAATTTTCGTTCTTCTTATATGCCTTACATATGGACTTCTACAATGTACAACAAGTTATTTTTATATTTAATCTGCTAATTTTACACTTTTGCACAAGCAATGTATCTACTTTTCAGAATTTGTGCAATTGACTATAATCAGTTTTATCAAACAATGATTAAAACCTATTATCGACCAGAACAGCAAATGTGAGATTGCTTTGCAGAGCTACTTCATAAAATTGTGGGAGCTAGTTGAATTCATGGCCAACCTACACTTGAATATAATTCTATTATATAACAATTATACAGTCTCATCATAAATTCTTGAACTCCACCTAAACAGTACAATATTCATCTTCTTAAAAATCAGTTAAATATCTTAAATATCTACGTTTCGATAATTTTAGAAGCTACAATTGAAAGGGTCCTATATACGTGATCACGTGGTGTTTAGGAATTTTTTAGTTTTAAGAGAAATTGAAAAATAGGTTTAAATTATTTCAACTGATGTTTGAAGAAAAAATGCAAGAACTTGCATATCATTTGCGTTATATAGAGTTTTTTTTGAAATTATTTTCAAGAAAACTTAATTTTTAAAATTATGAGTTACTCACCATCCACATAATTGGATCCAAAAATAACGCCTTTGCTCTTTGCAACATTTATGGAATGCAAGAGCGGGTTGCTAATTAAATTTGTATTAATCAAAGCTGTTACCACACCTATTTTCGATAGTCCTAACCATATACCAAGATATTCTGGTTTGTTTTCCAGAATTAAGGCCACTGAATCGTCTTTTCTATATCCTTGGTTTTTAAAATACCTGGCTACTTTGTTTGAGAAATCTTCAAGCTACAAACCATTTATATAGTACCCGCATTATTGGCTTACTGTACCCTGTTCAGTAAACATAAAACATGAGGCTTCTACTTTAAAAATTTCCTAAATGTACTTTGAAGTGTTATTATGTTTACTGAACGTAATATAGCATTAGGTGGTACCTGAGCAAACGTCCAGACCTCGTCTTCAAAGAAAATGGCCACTTTATGGGGATGTTTCTTTGCCAAACCAGTAAAAAGGTCTGATACTGTTTTATTTTGAGTGTCCCATAACCATAACGTCAAATTTAATTTGCTATACGCTAATACTAACCTGTAATACAAAAAATTCGTTTGCCTAGTATCACAAGAGATAGTACTATTTATAGATTTATCATTCAAATTTGAACATCACAATATATTCCGAAACTAAACTTAAAAGGTATAAATTTACATTAAAAGCTTGCCATTGTGACTTACTTTATATCTCTTCGGCAGGTTTTCCACAAAATGTATATCCATCTGTACCGTTCATTTTTAAATAAAAACGCTGCTAGAATAGTCACTATAACTAGTAACAACCACTGTAAAAGAAGGTGGAAGGATAAAGATATTGTATAAAAAATTTAATTTTCTACTTTTCCTACTCACCATATCTTTTCTTTCCACTCTCTGACTAACATGTAACTAAAACGGTCACGAGCAGTAACCATCGGCTTATATACGAAGAATAAGTAATCGAATGTAGATAGTTATCTCAAATGAGAATAGATAATAGTACCTCAAATTGTTCGTGTAGTTTCGAATACCACCGGAATATTTAAACAATCAAAGAAGCATTCGTTTTAAAATAAAATAAGTAATTAGATACATTCTCAACATAATCAAAGCTCAGAAATTAAAACAGGTTTCTCTAAAAATGTTTCTGTGTTGTGTCAACAATAGAACGCATTTATACGCTACCGAGAAATTTATTTCTATCCATAAGATGACCGATTAAAGTTACGGAATCTTGTACATTGATCACACAAACAATTTTAGTTAATCATGTTGCGGCCTATTATCTTGGATAAAATCATTTTAGATACATATAATTCGAGCTACCAGCCGGAATGCGATAACTTTCCGATAAAACTAAAATTAATACTACGGTTATTTTAAAATATTGTATCGCTTGTATCAAATAAGGAAACAGGGTTATAACAAAAATTAGATAAAGCGTATGTAGTGACACGACATGTTTATCTTATTCATAGTTTTTGTTCGCATTACGAAGCAGAAAAGATATCAATTAAAGTAAGTGACTTTAATTTTTGTGAACTGACAGTTTCCTAGTTCAACATACAAAGTTCAAGAAATATTGGTATAACCTATGACAAGCTTCACCAGATGACTAACTAGTATTAAATTCCAATATTTAAACAAGTATTTAATATTGAATGCAGTCAGCTATTGATATTTGTCAAAAATTTCAAAATTTGCTGTAAAAAATGTGGAAAGCAGTTCGCTTGAACTTTTTCATACTTGAAATTGGCTGTTTATTTACGAAGATTAGTTAATTTTAGGAACACTTCTGTGTTCCTGTTCCATCAGATCAGAATAGTCACAAATTAGGAGTTGCAACATTTTCCAAATCATTGATAAGGGATGATATGTCTATGAAGCTAATATTTACACAATTTTCTTAAATGGAAGAGTTGGAAAGTGTATTTTAGGGGTTGACATAGCTGCAGAGGTAGTCTTAATGTCATTTTCGTGTATAGGTCTTGAAATATGAAAGTTAAATTGAAGAGTGCAAGTTATAAAGGGGCTAAGTGCCAAAAATATGTTTCCGAGGTATTTAAAGAAAACTTAATAAATCACAAATAACTATTTTTAATGTAGATTTATTTGATATACAAATTTATTAGAAAACGCAAAACTAATTCTAATAATAACAACTGAAGTATTACTAAAGGTAACGATAAAAAATTTTTTTTTAATTAAAACTTAGAAGGTGCTATGTGCCACTAGAAAATTCCGAAGAAAGGTGGTACCACTATAATATTAAATCTGCTGAATTCTGCTTTCTGATGGGCCCTCTTTTGCCAGTTCCTCCAAGTGTAGCAGCTGGTGTTCTGTGTTACAGAGATACGGTATCATTGAACGTAGACATTTTTTCTTGTTCTTAGAAACGTTATTTTTTGGCTCCAATTTGCGAAGTTCAGTTTTCTTAATAGTATTTAAGGTTTCACTCTTTTTCAAAATACGAGGTCTGATCAAAATGTATCCAGAATGGCTTTATTCAAAAAGAAATTACAAGATTTATGAAATTAATATTTAATCGCCTTCAAAGTAATCCCTTTCCGAAGCCACACACTTAATCCCGCGTTGCTGCTATTGCTCGAAACATTTTTTAAAATCTTCTTCTGAAATAGCGAGCAGCTGCTTCGTCGGGTTCTGCTGTATCTCCTTAATGTCTTGAAATATTTTTGCTTTCAAATGGAATTTAATTTTCGGGAATTTAAAAAAGTCGCTGGGAGCAAGGTCTGGCGAATAGGGTGGCCGACCGGCCTGTGGAATACGGTGCTTAGCAAGAAACTGCTGAACAAGTTGCGATGCGTGGGCAGGGGCATTGTCATGATGCAATTCGCACTCGCCATTCTCATACAAGTCCGGCCTTTTCCGTCGAACTGCGTCCCTGAAACGTTGCAGAACATGGCAGTAATACTCCTTGTTGATTGTTTGGCCCGATGGAGCTTATTCATGATGCTCAATTCCCTTGTAATCGAAAAAACAGTCGGCATCGTCTTAACATTGCTGCGGCTTTGTCGTGCTTTTTTAGGTAGGAGACTTTGGGGTCTTCCACTGTGAAGATTTCGTCGTTTTTGAAGCACTTAAGCAACTCAGTAGCAGCTGAAACACGGGCATGTTTTTGCTCAACTGTGAGGAGTTTTGGTACAAATTTGGCTGAGACGCGTCTCATACCTAAATCGTCCGTAAGAATTAATTGAAGTGAACCGAAACTAATGTATAGGTCTGAAGATAACCCACGAGTAGTGATTCGGAGATATTCCTGCACGGCTTCAAGGCCAGTGTGATTCACAGCACATGTATAATAGATGCCAAGGTCACTTTATGCAAAACCACATCCCTCAATGTTCAGTCATTGCAAACTTATGAAACCATTCTGGATACATTTTGATCAGACCTCGTATTAGTCTCAGTCCAAGGTTTTAAGTCAGAGAAGGACATTTTTGATTTCACGTTTGCAGGATTCGTTTTTTCAACTCTTATTATAACAGCTTTACTGATTTGCAGCTTAGAGGTATTGAAAAGTTCATCTGCAGCCTTTTTGATGTTCCAAAATCCAATGTTTGCCATATCTATAACATTGAATGGTGGATTGTATCTTGCTGATTCAATAACAGAAATGAGGTTGTTTGGTATAAAGGCTTTCATATTTCTTCTGCGTTTCTCGATTAACGCGAAATCACGATCGCAATGCATAAAGCTGTGCCCGCTAACAAAAAATCTCTGCTCTATTGAATCAAACAATCCATTTAATACCATGAATGCTATGACAAACAAAACAAACTTGTTTTTATTTTGGCCGCAGCAGTTGTCGCACCATATCACCAAGTTTTTCTTGTGAGTGATACCGCTATTTAGAAGATGGAGCAGGCAAGAAGCTATTTCGTTCGCATCTCTTCCCGAGAAGCCTTCATGCCATGTACACATGAAGGCATTATTTGTGTCGCCGATGTGAACGCCAAAATTGTAACAGGAAAGTTGGGATAAATAGAACATGTCAGAATGAACTAAAGTTGGTACGAACATGACTTGCTCGAGATCCATGGATAAACAGCATATGTTGCTACTTGGTGGTTGGGAGTTAATGGTATCTTGTTTCAGAACCTCCCTGGCTCTCTCAGCTTCGCGGTGATGCAGCTCCAGCTAAACCTTTGCAATCGTGGGTGTTGCAAGCTTTGCTCGGATTTCACAATCCAGTTTGTCACAGGTGTGACAAGTGTCCATTCTTGGTCGACGAAAGGAAAGTTTTGGAAAGGACTTTGTAAAAACAGCTCTGTAGAATTTGTATGTGACTATAGAATGAGGATGTTTCTCTTGGAAAGCTTTAAATTGTCTGTTTACATTCAAATCCGGACTTAGGTATGTATTCCTTATTTGACTTTGTTCGTGTATAGTGGTCAACGTCCCGTGGAATAGAATTAATGTGATCTCTTACAAGCTGATAATCATTTTCTGAACATTTTGATGCCGTATGGCGTGTTCTTCTATCGGCAAAACAAGTATCGCCCAGTTTCTTCTTGTTAATAAGAACATCCAGTCTTTTTCTCGTAAGTCGAAGGTATCCATAAAGGTTTTCTTACACACCGGAAGAAAGTCTCCTTCTTCATTCGACAGAGTGCAGCACACTGTTATTTGGCGTCTACTTTCCTCCGTAATCCTCGATAACTGAATGAGTCTCATTAGATATGTGCCCTATGTTTTTGTATTTTCAGCACAAAATTGTTGAAAAAGAACTCTGTGTCTTGTGTAGCTAATGCTATTACAACTAAATTTACATTTACAGGTAACCTAAAACCAAAATTATATAGATAGAGAAGAAATATTAATATTAAAATGTTCAAAGTCGCATTCATAATAAATGTTAGGTTATATTTACAAACCTGTTGCTTTGGCTCTACTTTTTCTCTTTTGTCTTTGTATTTCTTAGTTTTATATGCTTTCCCGGCCTCCTTATTACGTTTCTGTTCACTCCCAAACCTTTCACTGCCCTTACTTCTGCGTTTATTTAATAGAATTTCACTCATTTTTACAAAACTACACCAACACAATGCAAATATTAGTCATATAGCGTAAATGGCACTTAACACCTTTGTTCAGCAATATGCTTGGTAGATACCAACACCGCCATCTTACAAACGCCCTATAAGGTTCTGTGGCATCTCCTGCCTTTGTCAAGGCTTGCAGGCATGGCACATAGCACCTTTCTACGGCAATAACTCAGATTTTTAAAATTTGGCACTCACCCCCTTTGTAACTTCCACTCTTCAATTACTATTTAGATTTTAGAGGCTCGAAAGTGTATTTTTGGGTCTTTAATATCTGGGGGAAGTAGTTATAATATTATTTACTTAAACAGAATAGAATAAATAAATGATATGTATACCGTGGGTGTAACCCACCACACACAATTTCCCAATCCGGTTTACAACCGTGGGATCTTAATGCTAAAAACCTTCTCTGGAATTTTTGCCGGTCAGATTCAATGTTAAGCTGTAGATACCCCGTGATTCTACCTTGGCGCTAAGGAGAAACACGTGGCAGAGGAGAGGCCAGTGCCCAGTAGTGGGATGTAAAAGGTTGTTGATGTGCAGAAAAATTGCACAGACAGCAAGTAAAAAATTAATGCTAACAATTTTTTTGATTTTTAGAACACAGTACCCACTGATAGTCTTCTTCTACTGCTACTTCTTAAATTAATAAAAATGTTCATGCTATGTCTGGCAAAACAAATGCTTCAGGCGATCCATATCATCAATGTTGATATTTCTTAGCACGTCTCTAGAAAGTTTGAATTTAAGGGACAACCCATTTAACGTACACTGGCTGTGCATTCCCAATAGTTCCTAGCGTTACATATATGTTACACGTATATGGTTTTCAAATTTGGCGCTTATTGGTTCTGTGTAACTGTGAAGTTGGAAACCATAAACGTCAGTCGCACAAACGCCGGATCATCATACGACACTACGTATTAAACCATATTGGAATTGCGATTACCGTTATATGCAACTAAATATTGAAGCGTTAAATGGGTGATATCAAAATGGCCTTTATTGATAAAGAGTAAGTATATCTTTACCAATATGACATGGAGACGGTATATTTCTGATAGGATGTAATCAATAAAGTATAGTAATAGTATACAATATTTGAAAAGTTGTAGTATGAACCTAGTAACTGAAATAATGACTCAAAATGTTTATATTACATATTTGTTACACCAGGCACTAATGAGACCTTTTTATTATTGGTATACCAGAATCGCTATTTGTACTTTACATTTTTATTATTCAGATAACTTTAACTTTTATTATTTTATAACGTCCCTCGTTATGTGTTTCATACCGAATTGTAATTAAATTATGTGTTTGATCTGTACAGAGCTATTGCTGATATTCTTGCTCCAGGCCTAAGCGTGCAAGAAGCGCTGGATTCAGCTTTTGGTGATTTAAAGTTGAAGATCCCATTGATGAAATTCTTATGGCTTCCCTGAACCAGCAATTCTCACAGATGAGTATCCTCGAGACGAGGATTGAGAGAAGCAATTTTGATAACTTGACTAAGCGGCAGTTATAGGCTGAAGCAGAAGTACGAACGGTTACCGGAATAGATGTAGATGAAGAACCTACTTATGTGATCTTGAAACCTTATGAACATAGAAAATGGATTCAAGGAGATATTCAACAAAATGAATGAAATTTTGCTGTTAGGTTACTCAAATCTTCAAAATAAGTCGATCATTGATTTTTCGAAATATTTATAGACGAAGACATAATATAATTTCTCACTCAAGAACCTAGTAAATACGTTTTCTTTATAAATCAACAAATCTATTAGTTTCACAGACAGAAATGCTATGTTTCCCTACCATTTTAACACTAAGTGGCTACAATAAGCTCCCTTGTAAAAGAATGTACTGGTAGAAAAGCTCTGACCCAAAAAATGAACTAGTATACAAAGATATGCAGGAAAATCGTTTCGAGCAGATTTTACGTTTCTTAGCTAATAATGAAGATTCCGATACAAAGTTAAGCATCCAATTATGGAAACTGAGATTATTTATAAACAAAATAAGAACAAACTTTAGAAAGTTTTTTGTACCAGAGTAAGAGACAGCTTTTGACGAAAGCATGGTAAGCACAGCTGCAAACAATTTATTAGACCGAAGTCACTTCGTTTACTCATGTATTCGATATGTGATTGATTTTGACATATTTATATCAGGTAAAATCTGTAGTACAAGATTTGGAAGCCAGGCCACACTGTTAAATATATTAATAATAATAAAAGGCAATATATAAAGTATGAATTTCAACGAAGTAAGGCAGCAAACAATTAACACACTGTTAAAACTTATTAGATCCGACCTTGTCGAAATGATACTGATTGCCTAAAGCAATACTCGGTACGATAAACTCAATTTAACAGGTGCCGCGAAAAAACCCACTCTCCATGAACGTTCGTCTCGGACCCAAGCTTGTTGCCTACTGACTTTCGCCCCCGCGTTCCCAAAAAAACGTCACCTAAGCCTAATTTCGAATTGCCACGTGCAGGTTTCGGGAAAACCTTCGGGAAGCAATAAAGGGGAATTCTGAGAAGTGATTTCTAGTTCGGCAAATATGGTTCACAAAGAAAGAAAACATCGAGACGGGTTTGGTCATAAATTCATTTCTGAACGGAAAAATACTAACAAACTGTAGTCAATACAAAATTGCCATTAAAATTGCGTTTTTAAGTTCTATGGAGCGGCCATTAGATTGCGACCAATTCAAATAAAGCGGCACAACTTTTAAATGAACATAACACTATTCAATGAATGCCTACGTAAAGGAGAGACTGAACCGAAAGAATAGCAATTTTGTTATTTAGAAAGGGCGATAAAGGAAATCTAAACTCACTATTTCCCCAATTTTGCATGAGGTTTATTAAAATAATTACAAATCGCTTAACCTAAAAAACTCTATGACTACTAAGCAATAGATAGGCGGGTTTTCGAGAAGATTTCCCTACCTCGGATCCCTCCCGACTATTAGAACGCTACGCGAGATCGAGAAATGTAGTAAATACTACGTCTTTCTATATTTAGGGTACGTAGACTACGAGAAAGCGTTCGATACCGTACAAATATGGGCTGTAGAACAATCAGTAAACAGCAGCAGAATCAATTATTGATTCAGAAAAGTAAAACAAAATATATATGAAAATGCACTAATAATAATCAAAGAATCCACAAATGGCATACCAGTTTTGTCAACGACATCATTCTGATTAGGAACACGTATGAAGAATTACTGACAATGCTAGTACAACTGACGGACGCATCCGAAAATATCGGTCAAAAATGAATACTGACAACACGAAAATCATGATTAACATAGAAGCCCAAAGAAATATAATAGGTAACCGACAAACGTTGGGCAATGTAGTGTATATGTATACAGGGTTGTATAAATTAACGAAAAAGCTACAAGTGGCGATGTTTTTGGCAAAATCCTTAGTTAAAAATCTTAATACTAAAATGCTTTACCATCTTGCTGTGTGCTCAGGAACTATTTAAAAGAACCATACGTTTGGCAACACTGCACCCAAACAAGGGTTGTTATTATGCAGAGTAATAATAATAATTGTTCGAATTAAAAACCGTCTGCTTGTAAACATAGTTCCAATCTTCGTGGTATCGTTTGCATTACTCGCTCAAGTGTTTCTGGTGTAATTTCTAATAATTTCCGCTTTTTCTTTTCTTTAATAAATCTCCAAACAAGAAAGTCATAAGGATTAAGAGTGCACAATCTGGCGAGCCATAAAATGGGACCGCCGCGACCGATCCATCTGTTTGGAAAGTATTCCTCCAACCGCTCTCTTACATTTTGGGCAAAATGAGCATCATGCATGTATATCATATTTGTTACTATGTTCAACGGAATCTGATAAATAACTTGTTCCAAAACATTGAAGTATTCGTCAATATTAAGACGCTTTGGTAGCTAAATTGGTCCAACAACCCTATAGTTTACTATGCCCAGCCATACATTAACGGAAATCTTTTTTGGTGGCCGTATTCACGAAATTCGTGTGGGATTTCCTCAGCGCAATAGTGAGTATTATGCATATCACGCCATCTCGGTAAACATGCTCTCATCCCTCCAAGAAATACGTCTTAAGAAGTCACCATTGTCACGAATTCCGTTTAAAATCGTGTTGCAACAATTCAATCGGCATATGTTATCATTTTGATAGAGAGGCTGAACTTTGCAGATATGATATGGATAAAAAAGGGTTTCTCATAGAACTAAATGTACGGTCTTCTTACTAGGAATATTAAATATTGTAGCTAATTGCCGGGTACTCGTAGAGGGATCGTTGTATGTTGTGTCTAAATTTTGGTCTTCCAGTTGTATTATGCGCCTTTGTCTTGATCGACCACCGTTGACCTTTCTTTTGACAACCGAACCAGTTTCATAAACACGTTGGTCCAGTCTTCCAAAATGCATTTCCTCTAGGATTCCAACGGTTTGGAAAACGTGTCCGGTATTCTTGTTCTGCCATGTTAGCATTTCCATTACTGAAACCGTATACCATTCACATATCGGCATTCTCATTGAACGTAAAGTGCACGAAATAAGATCACAAAGAAATACAGAAACACAACACAAACTAACACTCTGTATTTTGGAAACAGTTTATTTAGGGCATAAATTTATTAGCATTTTTAACTATATTTGGTCTGAAGATTACGTACACGAAGTAGTGGCCTCACGTCGTGGGATACCCTGTATATTATGATTCCGAGGGGGGGATTAAAGTCCTTCTGCTCACCATATATATATAGGCAATGGCTGCGGTTTTTCGCGTTTGAAACCTTTTAAAATTGTGAGTTACATCTTCTTTGGGAAACACATATTTTTTTACCATTTTATTTGAATTCTAAATCGACGAAATAAGCAACAACTGCAATGTTTAATTACTATATACTACACTGCTCCAAGAAATTAACGCATCAATTATTAATGTTAAAAGAAAAGTAGGTAATGCGCTATCTTTTTCAACCAAATGCATGGAATGAATGTCTGATACAAACCTGATCCCTATTTCTACATCTTTAACTTAAAAAAAATTAATCAATTTTACATGCATTTTTACAATTTACTTGCAGTTTCGTTTTACTTTAAAACGTATAAAATCGTGTAGGTGTCATCAAACAATTGCTTGTACGATCAGTCTTATTTAAAATGCAACGTATCTCAAGAAATTTAAGTCGTGATGAGTGTGTCACAGCCCTTACTTTGTCCGAAGAAGGGTATCCTTCCGCGCTGTCGCTGACTTGGGTTGAGCCACACAAGCATTTCTCGGGTCATCCAGCATTTCAGAGAAACTAACTAACATGACAGGCGACCAGGGTAAGGGAGACCACGTGCTACTACCGCTGTAGAAGATCGTTTTCTTCGAATGCGTGCACTAAGAACGCTTTACCACCACAAGAGCCCTCCAAAAGCAACATTCAGCAGAACATAATGTGCAGGTTAGGATTGAAACCGTTCGCCAACGTATTCTGGAAGGAAATGTGAGAGCCAGATTACCAGCTACTGGCTCACAGATGACTGCAGACCACCGCAGACACAGATTGGATTTTGCTAGAAACCACTTGAATTGGGAAAATGAAGATTGGAGACGCATTTTGTTCACAGACGAGTCCAGATTTTGTTAGGAGAGTTTGTTATGTGCATTTTAAAATGTGTCACTTTATATGAATTAATTTCTTAATTTGTTTGCCGCTTCGTAAGAATTATTAACGTTATTTTAATTGCAATCTTATTTTGGGTTTCCGTTTCGCTGTGTTACGTTTTTCTGGGTTTGAGCTTTGTTAACAGTTTTTGTTACTTTGCGTCTTTCTAAGTTTGAGTTATGTTGATAGTTTCTTTTGGGTCGAAACTGCCGACTTTTGTTTTTCTCGTGCGTGACCTTAAGCACTTCTGAGAATTCAAGTGCTAATTTTCGTTCTAGAACATTTCATTACATGTCTAAATATGGTGCAACCTTTTTGGGGGAATGAGGGGTCGTGTTGCGTTTTTCAAGCAGTCCATTCAATTTTCGATCTCTGATGACTCCGGTTCTCCGAAAATTCCATCAATCGGGGACCGTAATTACGTTTAGTGCTGCAAGGACGGCGTTTGGTTTTTTTTCCGAGGGGTATCCGTTATGTGTGTTTCGTCTCGCTGTTTTACCAAGGGGTATAAACAGACCATCGGCTACTGTCGGATTTAAAGAAAACACTGGATTCAACCCCGGTAAAGGCAATTCTTGGTGAATTGACCGATCGCCGTTGGGCAGATTAATTTCGAAGCCCAGCTCCCGTCCCTCTGCGGCTATTTTTCTTTATACCATCGTTCGAAGAGTCCGTCGTTCGTTCAACGTTAACAGCCTGTTGAAATCAACGTATTTTCCTGCATCTGGAAATCGCTGTTACATTGTGCCTACCTCGTTTTAAGCTATCTACCGCAATTCAAGGTAAAGAACCAGTTTTTTGTGCAGTGTAAAAGAAACCTTTTTTTTCTCGCGCAAACTTACAAAATTCCACGATATTGAACTTGTTTTACGCAACCTAAAAGCGATTTTCAGTCGCCAATTGTTTATTGTTAACTGTAAAAAGATATTAATACTGTATTTTTCCTGTAAACTCTACGCCATTGGCCACACAGATTTATTGAAATATCCTAAATATCGTGCGGCGATTTTGCTTTCTGGAACGTTCACATATTATTTGTAAACTCATAAAAATGCCATTTCCTGTCTTTTCTTTTTGTATCGCCATTTCAATAATTTCATTATATGTGTTTTAAAATTTACTGCCTCTTTTATTTTTGTGTACTCTGTATTTGTTTGTGTAAAAATTTTGCAAGCTCCAAATATATAGGAGGAGGCACAATAAAGGTAGGTTCCATTCCCGTAAGCTGTTAGCGTCTCGGCCTTCCACGAGAACCTACAATCAGCTGGATTTGGAAGGTGGCGCCTACTTATTTTGACTCGCCCTGTACACAACTAAAGATTTTCTCCCATAAGCGATTTTCACGAACTCCCCCTACTCCTCTGAGCTAAGCTGTAGGCCTTTTTCCATCAATCTGGTTACAAGTCGTCGAAAAAGCTCGATTGGCCCGTAACAACTTGTGATAGACGCATTCGTGCAATGCTAGTTTGCCCCCACTACTGCATTTAGTGGTCGCTGGTATGGAGAGGCATATCTTTCACGGCCCGCACAAACCTACACATCTTCCCCCAACGGCACTTTAAACAGTCAGAGGTACATTGCAGATATTTTAGAACAGTTTGCAAGAATGGAAGAATACCTAGACGACGCGACGTTGTATTCCTGTTAGTCAATGGCCAGCCAGAAGTCCCGACTTGAATCCGATTGAGCACCTCTGGGACATTCTCGGAAGACAAGTACGATCCCTCCAACCACCCCCTACAACTCTTAACGACCTAGGGTATTCATTAGTGGAAATGTGGGATAATCTTGAACAAGAGCAGTTAAGTGTGTTAATTTCAAGCATGGACCGTCGTTGTCAAGCTGTCATAAAAAGTCGAGACGGAAACCAGTCTACTCAACCTGTGAGCTTACAGTTTTTTATTTGCGAATTTTGATATTTTTAAATTTTGCGTTGATTATTGTTAAATTGCGTCGATTTTTGTTAATTTGGATAAAATATGGTTTACTTAATTTTAAGCATTATCTATGATTAAACGTACTTCATTACAAACAAAACTTTAAACAATATTGCGATTGTTAGTTGTGGTGCGTTAATTTCTTGGAGCAGTGTATTTAATAAAATAAAATACTGTAGTCCAGTACAATAAAACTAGTATTTGTACAAGAACATCGCCGTCACGGACTAATCTTTCCTATGTTCTTTTTTATCAATCAACTTATTCACTGACAGAAAACTCGTAAAAAAGTTGATTGCAGTTCACCTTGGCAAATTCTAAATATACCTACATATAAATTGTAATTAATCTGTTATTTACAGCTGTCAATGTACCATTTCATTAATTGCGTCGAACTAGGTTTTGAAATTCAGATGCATTTTTACTGTAGATTAAAATTTTCGTATAAGTTTTGTTCATTATTATTATGTGTTATTTATGTCTGATTTGAGTACTTTGCGATATTGTATGTTTGGCAAACATATTGCACTGCGGCTCTAAATGAATCCCGCGAACCCTAGCGGTGAAAGTTGTAAATTTCGTGCCGTAAGAAAACTTAATTATTGTGCTATGTATATGAAATTTAGTTATCTTTTTTTACACTATGATTAAGGTAAGGCTGATGTAGCATGGATAAGTGCACAGTAAATTAACGAACTAACTAATTTTGTTGGCTACCTTTTCTTAATTATTTTGCCGCGACATCTAGTAAGTAGTAACAGAGCACATAAGATTAAATTTACTGAGCAACAAAACTGCATATACAGACCTCTAATGCTGATTGTTTAATTTGTGTGATACTTCTACCGCTTGTTAATAGAGGACGCCTCTGACAAGCAAAACACGAAAGCGAATCAGTTGATTTCTGACCTACTTTCAGCAGGAATCCATGCACATTCCTGCACGTGTGAATCAGGTTTATGACGTAACGTGACGTAGCGCGGCCTGCCTCGATGCATACACGAAAGCGTAATCTTTTTAATAGGCACTTACGTTTATTTGGGCAAATCCATTATCCACATTTTTGGTTTAATACTTGCATTGTTTTTCTCAATTAATTGTGGTAGCAAATATACGTATAACTGATTTACTGTTCGATATAAAGTAACGGCGCTAATTGGATCCGTAACTACTTCTTACGTACTTTATAACAATGATTTACTTTTTCTACTTTCAGCAGAATTTTATTCCAAAGACGTTTACATGAAGTTAAAAAAGTCAAGATACAAGTTACAACTGAGCACGTACCGTACAAGATATCCATTAAACATGGGTGAAGATCCGCGAAAATATGATAACAGGCTTTTCCAGAAAAGTCTTGCACACTTCATCTTCTAATAATGAAAGGGTCAGGCGGATGGAAGTACTTCCGGCCTGGTACCTACAACAAAAAAATTGTACCCAAAAATATAATACCTAATGTAACCTTCATGAAACACAATTAGCTATTTTTAAAGCTATCATAATTTGAGTGAAAACGACGTCTGCAAATCATTAACGGGAAGTTTTACGAGCTTGTAGGTAGGTAACGAATGCTCCCATGGAACAGCATTCTTCGATCAAACGCATCATTTGTTGTATCAACGTAATGCATGCTTAAGATAACGGCAAATGCCCTTGTTCTCAAATTCGTCATAATGCTTAAAAATATTACGTCAAAAATATTTTTTATGAAGCATGAAATCGAATTGAATCGTTTCACTTTCGAATGGACGTCAGCGTGTGTCAGTACTAAACGCGCATGTTCCTGCTGAGCTGCTACAAACAGCAGGAATAGAGCTTAGCAATCGCAGTATCCTAGTTAGCTTGGGCAAGCGCACGACAGTGTGGTACCAAGTAGGCTCTGACTAAATTCACTTTGTTTTGGATCGCTATCCGTTGAAGAAAAACTTGCCGCTTTTGTTTGTACATAAAACAAAATTAGTAATTCGTGAATATTTAAGTTACCTGCAAATCGAGAAACAAATTCTCGACCATCAACAAATCTACATCACGTGTGTGTGTGTGTGGCTTTAAACAATCTCCTAATCTTGGATGGGAAAGTTTCGAAGAGCTTTCACGTATTTCGCGCGGAAACTCGCTTATTTTTAAAGAGTGGTGCTAGCCGTTTTATTTTTTTAAACTAGTGTTAAAATAAATAAGTGGAAGAGTAAATAGAAACCAAGAGTGCCTTCGACCAAAATGTATTCAATGAACGTCGTAACCAAGTTGGAAAGGAAAAGTTAAAAGAACAAACGGTTGGAAAGTGCGTAGTGCGAGTTAACAGACACAGCCCACTGTTAAAATACAAACGCAAATTTTCGGCAGTGAAAGTAGCGCTAGTGAAAGTTAATCAGCTTAATTTGGACTCGATGCAAAAACGGTTCTTACTGTGTTGACGATTTAAAAAATAACGCACAAGCAAGACAAATAAAAATGGATTCTCCGCAAATGTACGACAATCAGCAGCATTCGCAGGCGAATGCGGTGATGACCCACAACGAGAAGAAGACGGTAATAATGAACAATAACAATAACTTAACAAATCTAAGCAACAGCACGGGGACGACCAAACAAACGGCGGCCTTGCTGAAGCAACACCATATACAACAGTATCAGCAGCATGGGGAGCTAAGCGATCTAAACACCCCCGAAATATCATTAGACTTGCAGACGATAATAGACGATCCTCAATTTAACGAAGGCCTGTTTAGCGATATTTTGCAAAACCAAGTGCCGGGAAAACACCTACAAAGTTTACACCCTCGGCAAGTCATGGGTGCCTCGAATTATCCCCGAACGACGTTGGCATACATGCCCCAGCCTGTGCACAGTGGTGCTACGTATGCGGGAAACGGAAGTCAAAATACCAATAGTGATTCGAATAGTTCAGGCGTTAGCGATTCCACTTTAATAAAGGAGGAGCCCGTAGATCCGCAGGATTACAGGAGGCCGTGCAACGTGAACGTCCTTCCTAACACGTACATGCAGGGTGGACCATCGTACGGGGCGAACGGAGCCGGCCCCGGTTTTCCAACCCTTACGCCAAGCACCGTCCTTCATCATCAACAGTTAAACGCGATGAAGAATAAGGCCGCCATGATGAACCAACACGCAGCCCGAAAGCAAATGAAACCCTGCGACAAAAACAGCGACGAATACAGAAGGAGGCGAGAGAGGAACAACATCGCAGTCAGGAAGAGCAGGGAGAAGGCGAAAGTGCGAACACGAGAAACGGAAGAAAAAGTCAAAATCCTTCTCAAAGAGAACGAAAGACTGCAAAAAAGGATAGAACTGTTGACTGAAGAACTTAACGTACTTAGAAGTCTTTTCTCGAATGTTGGAGTGCTACCTGAACATATCCATCGGGAAATTAACAAACACCTGGACGCGTTTCAGCTCCAACAACAGCAACACATGTAAGGGCATTTTTCTTTTAGTGATGTCCTGACCTATATTGGATATAGTATGTTGTAAATTAATTCAATACAAAGTAAATCTATGCCAATATGTTCAAGACCTCCCTCTCTTTCTTTGTCTCTCTCTGTCTCTATTAACTGTGTATCCTTTAAATGTATGGTAAAAACTTACACTTTTCTCTTTTCATTTATCAGGACTGAAGATCGTTCGAGGGTGATGGACATCATGAACGATTATGGACAATAGCCTAGGTGTTTAAATTAAATTATTGCATCCCGAAAGACTACTACAGTAAATTATTGTAGCGTACGAATTCGAAAAGCTTTAAATTAAGTGAACGCAACACTGAAGAAAACTCGAAAAATGACAATCCGTGAAAGCCTTGCATACGACAATAAGAACTTTACAATATAGAGATACTTACCATTTGCGCGAGCGCGGAAAGTTTCGAAAATTCACTTTTCTGTTTGTGTTCCACCATGATGCGTGAAGAATTTTTTACATTACCTAGATCTCCTTGGTGTCGAGAAATAATTTATTAAACGATGTCTTTCGTTTTGCGAGGAACGACTAGTAGAAAGTAATAAACGCAAAGTTCTTCGCAAAACGAATGAGAATAGCTTTTAACGGGTATTTTAAAAAATAGTAGAATTATTATTCCGTTCGTTTTTTGTGATCCACTGAAGTGTATTTTAAAATGGAATATACTATAATTATTTTGCAACCGAAGCTATCGTACCTTTTTTAATTTTAATAGAATGTATCGTAGGATATATTTTTGTAAAAAATATATCGTTGTTGTATCTTCTAATTTTATTGTAAAATATTTTGAGTTCAATATATTTTATGTAATTGTATGTATGTATATTGTATTATATTTTAATATATTTTCCAAAGATGACGATTTGTAAAAAATGTTTCTAAAGATATAAGAAAATTATTCTGGTGTACATTTTATACTACTTAAACATGTTCTTGTTTTTATTATTTAATAAAACAACCCGAATTCCACATGTTGCTCTTATTTGTGCATTCGTATCACACCAACTCAACCTCCAAATGTTCCAACCAAACAATCTCTTTGAAAAACAGTATACAAAAGAGTCTGCAGAACACATACCATTACTTCTCATAGGTAAAGGATACGGGAATTGTTTATTACATTCAGAATATACTGCACTTCAAGAAGACTATAACCGAATTACTGGCACTAAATTAGTATTTTTAGGAATGATTATTGGTTATTAAAGTTAGTCTGTTAGAATGATAGCTTTAATCAATTTTAAATGTTAACTCCAAATCAAACAGCAACGTTGTTAGTTACTGTTCAGGACTAAGTATATGGCTGTGCAAAGTTTAGATCTGATGAAATATCTCCTGTAACAAAAACGATTCAACTATATTTCTCAGCAAACTTCCAATTTTTTGTTGTATTTATTACATAAATATTTTTTAATAAGCTTTATCTTCCACAGGAAATTATTACCACGTATGTCTACGTATTGCAAATAATCCTCATTTGACCTTCTCATACCTACAAACTCTTAAGGAAGCTCTTAATAATATATATAGTACATATATAACATATTCGCGTATTTATTCCTTCTTATTTCCGTCAATTTCTATAAAATAAAAAACAAAACTTATTGTATTTAAAAGGATATATGATTTAAATAAAAACCGCCAATTTACAATATTTAAATAAAATTGAAA